>JAUZSU010011814.1:0-11105 GCA_034780255.1 Parotocinclus maculicauda
CCTCAGCATCACTCTACTGGTCTCCATCAACAGAAACCAGTCCCACCAGAGTGCAGTAACTCCCTCCATCATTTAGTCATTAGAAGATGATGTGCCTTCAAGGGCCTCCCACTGAGGATTCATTTAAAATCTATTTAGTTATTCATTTTATTACTAATCTGAATTATACTATAATATACTTCTTAGTATTTATTTAATCAACATCTAGGCCACCCATGGAGGTCGGGTCCCCTTGGTTCCTCCCAAGGTTTCTTCCTTCTACATTAAGGGAGTTTTTTCCTTGCCACTTTCGCCCTAGGCTTGCTCAATTTGGAATTGGGATACGCACCTTACCAAATAGCTGTACCTTACTAAAAAGTCCATTTTACCCTGCATTCAGACATGCTAAGCAAATTAACCTTGGGCACTACATTTCCCATCATGCCCCAGCACCTTTTCAAAAGCTTGAAAAGCTAATGCTTTCGGTCTGATCCCTTTTTTTAGTGTTTCTCATGGAGTAATGGACAATATGTGGGTTTATTTGTTTTTATTTATTTTGCCGTGCTGCAGACAAGAAAATGAGCTTTAAACAACTGTCACTGTTTGTTCGTTTTGTCTGTTTGGTTCTTCTAACGTCGCTTTTGGCATTAACATGGTCAGGCCAGTTCAGTGTACTGAGTTAACCTGACGCATATCTTCAGACTGTGGGAGGAAGCTGGAGCACTGAGAGTAAACCAGGAGGACATGAGCTCTACACACACAGTGTCTGAGCAGAGGGTTACTCAGGTCGATCAGATCCTGTTTATTGATGTTTATCCACTGACAGGTGCATAACAGCACACACAGCAGGAGCAGAATCCAAAATGAAGTGGAGTGCACGGACTTTAGGAAACACCCTGATGCCTGCAGTTCCGTGCCTTATCATCAGCGTAATCATAACTACCACAATCTAACACGCATGATAGTTGCCTACAGGCCATTTTTTAAATTACCATGTAAGGTTATACCAGGACAGAACGAGTATAAAAGCACGGCTGCTCTGAGCGTCTTCACACAGCACCTTGCCCGGAGCGCAGATCTTCATCAGCACCTGAAACCAAGGTGAGAAACACGGCGAGCTTCTCTCTGTTTAACCCTAATGTCTCCATTGATGTGATGTTCTTGGGAACGACTGACTGACTGTTGATGTTGACAGGATCGTCGGTTGCCTGCTTTTCTCCTGTAACCATGCTGAACCACGCCCTTCTCTGCCTCTCTCTCATCGCAGCAGTGTTTGCTGCACCGGTAAGTTCTTGTATTAGTTCCTCTATTAGTTCTTGTATTAGTCCTAGAGCATTTTAGCTGTATGAACTGACACTGTGCTTAAAGTTGGCCAATACTCGCCAATACTGCTGCAGCTGATAGATAAAGCTTAAATAGTGGCTACTGTAGTGTTTCTAATGATTGTTTTAATGAAGCTAATGACTACATTTGAGAAAAAGCCAATTCAATTCAAATTTATTTCTATAGCACTTTTTATAACGGAGCATCGCCTCAAAGCAGCTTTATAATCTTATATTACCTTAAAAGGCCAATCCCAAATTGAGCAAACCTAGGGCGACGGTGGCAAGGAAAATCCCTGAATATAGAAGGAAGAAACCTCGGGAGGAACCAAGACTCAAGAGACCCGACCTCCATGGGTGGCCTAGATGTTAATTAATTAATTAATTACTTATAATTATATTAAAGATATAGTCAAATTAAGTAAATAATATAATTTAAATCATTTAAATGAATAACAAAATTTGAATTAGTGATAAAATTCAAAATAAATAACAAAATAGATTTTAAAATGTAAAAGTAAGTTATTGGAGGTGAATCGTCTCCTGATAACTAAATGATCCCGGGAGTTACTGGGAGGTACTGTACTCTGGTGGGACCTGGGCCTGGTGGGACTGGGTTCTGTAAAGGTTACATGTACATTTACAGTATTTAGCAGACGCCCTTATCCAGAGCGACTAACAACTCATACAGTCTTACAATCCAAGCAATTGTGATTTAAGGGCCTTGCTCAGGGACCCAACTGTGGCAGCTTGGCAGAGCTGGGATTTAAACCCTGGACCTTCTGGGCCACAGTCCAGTACCTTAACCTTTATAGTCCCATTTATTATAAAGGTTCATGGTGCAAAAGTGGTAGCTTCTTAATCTTTTAGGCCATTACATCACTAGATCCAGAATCAGGCCTTTGGTTATTTATCTTACTATTCAGCTGTGTTAAATTAACATATTTTTTTTTGTAGATGGCCCAGGAATACCCGCCTCATTTGCCAAACGTCCATAACGGGGTCAGCCACTCCCCAGTCAGCGTCGAGCTCGTAAGACCCGTTTACTATTCTCAAACTATTCTGTTATTAAACATGTGGCTAAACAGCTGTGTATGATGTTGCTCACTTCAGCTATAGGTGGATAACAAACCTATATTTTAGAAATCAGATGATATTGTACTCCATTTATAAATATAATTATTATATGGATATAAATCTTCTTTACAATTGTTTTTGAAGACGATGCCTTTTGGAGTCCCAGGAAAGCCTATAGGAGGAACTAAAGCTGTAAGTTCATATATTACACTGTTATCATCATAAGCCTGCTTTTTCACCCAAATGTTTTTTTAATGTTACCACCTAAATCTGGATAAAACCTGAACTGAATTTACATTGAATTAAAACCAAACCTGGACTGGAAAACACTGAAATGGACAGACCTGGTGTTGAGGATCGATGTCATTATCTGTGCATGTTTTTATTTTTTGGTCTCATTTCTTGCCTCGTATTTCCCACTCAGGGTTACGTCAAGCACACCCTCCCCAAAGCTCCTGGTACAAAGAGCATAGAAATCGTAAGTAACTCGTACAAAAGCTGTTTCATATCCAGTTATACTAATGTAGTGAACAGAATTTGTGATGAGTGTGGTCTAGCAAATGCTTAAAAATGTTTATTAGTAACTAGACCATTTTTAAACGAATAAATTCATGTATTTATTTTATTATTATTATTTACAATTGTATTTATTATTATTCTTGTTATTTGGCCTACACAGTACCTTTAAATGTAGACGATTGGCCAAATCATGTTCAGTTTTGTACGTCCGTAGTTTTGGATTGAAGCGACGTTAGGCCAGACTTTTTTAATTGCTTGTTCCTCGGATGTTTCTACTTAAGAATCTACTGAGGAGGGAGGAAAAAAAGCACTTTTCAATTTCTCGAATTCTATGTGGAATCAATACAAGGAAGGAGGAAGAAATAAAAATTAATTTTTATTTTAAAATCTAATTTATTTAACCTACAATTAAATTCAAGTGAATCTGGAAAAAAATTTTATGAACGGAAGAAAACCGTTGGCTCTCCACCGGAGGGTGGAAAAAGCTAAAAAATAATTATTTTTTTTATTTTAACCATTGGTACTGCGGCGGATCCGCGAAATACCAAAAAAAAAATATATATATATATTTTTGTATTCTTCAAATATGATCGTCAGCGGATCCGCAAAACAAGCAATAAAAAAAGTCTGGGCTAAGTTTAACATCCGAAATCATTCCTGATCATAATCACAACCTTATCTCATTTCTAACCCTGATATTTTCTTTATTTAAGTATTACCCTGTCGGTCACAGGCCCTATAAGGTAACACTTTTTCTGTTTCTTACATTTTTATATATATGTATATATATCTCAATTAACGTTAAATACATTGTTTCTTGAAGGAAAAACTTTTGTTCAAATGATTAAAACTTAAAATACGATTATTTCTAACTTTCTCTTTTTCTATCCTCTATACAGAAATAAAGACCGACGGTGAGTTTTTACGATTGCATGTTAAAAACTACGTTTGTATACTCACACACACAGACAATGACACTTTAGAGACACCAATTAGCCTAACTTGCATGTCTTTGAACAGTCTTTACAATATGTCCTTACAGTAACTGACTGGCGATCAGATTTGCGATATCGCGTGTGGTTCAAAAGTTATCACAGAAAGTTCAAGACTTTTGTTCTTCATCACAGGTAACTGAAAATGGAACTGATGATTCTGATGTCCGGGAAACGCCGCCGCCGACTTCAACAACCGACACCCAGAAAGATCACAAATTTCACACAGCACTGTTACATCACTCATAGAGGGAAAAAAAATCTGAGAAACCGGGACTTTGGACGACAAGAAACGTAGTGATGTGACTTTTGACTCACCCTGTAGATGAAAGAGAAACACGACACAGAACATACAAAAAGCAATTATACCGGGACCCCTTTGGCCACAGATCATGCTGACATGGTATGGATTCAAAGCTTTTTCCTAGATTAACGACACAAAATATTAAGCATCCATTTACGGTCTTACAAAACATTTATTATTAATGCAAAGTTTCAAGAGATGTACTGAAAAAAAGCAAGTGACAGTTACAAAGAAATGATTAAATGTCCAGATAAGCTGCTAAAGTGCACTGCTGACAAAAATTGGTTTCATTTTGGAGTGGCCCCTAATTTTTGTGAGCAGAAAATATAAACATATACAGCGTACGCTTACATGGGGTAGGTCAATTTACAATATTGTTCATGGCAATCCCTAAAGTTAGGCTGTACATCACAATTCGGAAAAAAAAACGTATTAAATAGTACAAATAAATAAACATTCAAACTCAAATACAAGTTAGCATTTATGAACAGAAAGCTGGAAAACGTTCCAATGTAAACAAATTGTTTGGATCAAGCATTTCAGTTGTGCCTTTATTAATGCCAAGCCCTGAATACGTTGTTTTAGTGCAAGGCTAAGATCTTAACTTGTACCTAAATGCTTCAAGTTGTCCTATAACCAAAACAAAGCTTTAACATTTCAGTTGTTTTCACAGTTGGTCTCACATCTGTTTTACGTCGAAAACATGGACGTGAAATGCCTTGGGCGAAACACTTTCACTTTTTCACATTTCTGAATACATCAGTTAGACTAAAAATCATAAATAAAAGTACGTTATGAAAAAAGACCCCCAAACTGTTCTGTTCTCGTTATTCCATTTTGCTCAGCGTGAGCCAGTGCATTATTGCTTAGACATGTAAACATATAAACTGGCCCAGAGTGTAGAATAAGGGGTAATTATTATTAGTTACTAAATATTGCTCTAAAGGTGGTTCACATTCAGTGCTGGGACAGAAAAAAAGAAACAAATACAATAAACGTATCGTTTAAACATTTTGATGGTAAGGCAGGTAAGGAACAGAACTACCCCTGCCCCCGTTGGGACACTGAGTAATGCCCTTATAGCTTATCTTTGTGCTTGGACTGTACCTTGTCATATAAAGTGATTGATATTTGGCAGGAAACTGATGGTTTGTTAATAAAAAATTAGCACAATACACAACGGTTTAGGGAAAGTGGAAAACATCCCAATGGGTTTTCATGGCACAGTCGATGAATGCGAATTGGCATCGTTAAAGTGCTAAACAAATTCAATATTGAGTGCTACCACATTAAGGCTACGGTACAGTCATGGCAAAATTCTATAATACCAGGAAAATCCTTATAGTTAAATAAAATTCCTTATAGTAAAATAGTTGGAGCCTTGACCCCCCCCCACCGTTCAGTCTTCATACATTGCTTGTCAAAAGCAGCTTATATATATATATATATATATAGACAAAGAGAGAGAGAGAGAGAGAGAGAGAGAGAGTGAGAGGGAGAGGGAGAGAGAGAGCGAGAGAGAAAGAGAGCCATATTGGGAAAGCAGACATTGTGCTTACATTTTGGTCCATCGTTTAAGGAAATCTCACAATATGCATCTAATAACGAAAGAGAATGGGGACATCTTTCAAAACTGTGAACAGGTGTGGAAACCACGCAATCCACACGTCTAAGTACAGTGGAGAACTGATTTTGTAAGTTTGCCATTTTAGGGGTGGGTTTATTTTAACAGTGACAGATAGAAAATGTAAAAGAAAATCCAGAAAATTACATTGTATAAAGTATATGCATTTTGCAGAGATAAATAAGTATTTGTTCACTCCAGCAATCAAGAATTACTTGGTGGCAAAACCCTTGTTGGCAAGCTCAGCAGTCAGACTTTTTTTTTGTAGTTGACGGTGAGGTTTGCATGTGCAAAAGGTAGGAGGAATTTTAGATTTCGAGGCTGTCGCTTGGCAACTGTGACCTTCAGCTCCCTCAATAAGTTTTCTATGGGATTAAGGTCCGGGGACTGGCTAGACCGCTCCATGACCTTAATGTGCTTCTTTTTGAGCCAGTTTTATGTCATTATCGTGCCGGAAGACCCGTCCACTTCCCATTCTTGGGTCCTGGTGGAGGGAAGGAAGTTATCACTCAGGATTTTACGGTAGTAGTCCTGTGCCCTTAGCAGAAAAACACCCCCAAAACATAACGTTTCCACCTCTAGGCTTGACAGTGGGGATGGTGTTCTTTGGGTAATAGTCAGCATTTTTCTTCGTCCAAACTTTGTCTCATCTGACCACAGCACCTTCTCCCAGTCACTCTCAGAATCATCCAGGTGTTCACTGGCAAACTTCTGACGGGCCTGAACATTTGAGATGACAGTAGTCCCAGCTGCCTTAAGATCAATACCAAGTTCCCCCCGTGTAGTTTTAGGCTGATTTCTCACCTTCCTTATGATCAACAATACACCACGAGATGAGATTTTGCATGGAGCCCCAGATCAAGGTCGATTGACAGCCATTTTGTATTTCTTCCATTTTCTTACAATGGCACCAACAGTTGTCACCTTTTAACCCAGCATCTTACTTATGGTTTTGTAGCCCATTCCAGCCTTGTGCGGGTCTATGATCTTGTCCCTGACATCTTTAGAAAGTTCTTTGGTCTTGCTCATGTTGGAGAGGTATATATACAAAGTATATATTAGATCTATTACTGTTAAAACTCACAAAATCAGCAAGGGATCGCATAATTATTTTCTCCACTGTATATACACATACACATGTACACATATACACATATAAATACAAATACATACATACATATGTATATATTTATATATTTTTTTGCTAACTGCTGCATCAGGTGCATCATCGTATCTTCATAAGGGCTTGCCCAGATGGTATTGAACCTGTGTGGTGCGCTAACTTGTTTAATTTTGGCACACCCAAAAAGCTATTTACAATGAATTAATCCAACATTAATTTTGCGAGCATAAAATGAACTCTTTGATGCAGATGATGTTTTTATCGCTTTAAGGATCATTTTATCAGAACATATTGATCTGCTGTAACTACTAATATGACCACAGTTCAAACCGACCTGTATTTATACTTTTGTCCAGTGATTATATTTAAAGTATGGGGAATTCCAGTGGCTGCTTTCTCTATAGCTTAATGAAACACTGGTCAATTTCAATAAGCCATAAATTGAAAGTTAGAGTCCAGGTGGTTGCGCTGATTCTCCCGTTTTAGTAATTATGGTCAGCCTTATCATCATCTCGCATGGTGGCTTGAAAGATGAAGTATGACAGCGCACACAAGCCTTCAAATTACCAGTTACAATTGACTGTGAGTTTAGAGGTCGTTTGTAATGTACATCAAACCATCATGCAATTACGTACATGGATGAAAAAAAGGAAAAGAGAGACCTGCTGGTTATTTCTCGACCGATGTTAGTCCCATGCTAGTTTAAACTGGGCACAAAAGTTGCAAAAATGTGTAGGAATCCAAAAGAAACAAAACAAGTTCAGCTTAAGAACTGAGCACAGATCTGCTATTGAACACCTTTCTGCTGCTGGAATCAACAAGTTCTCATTTGTCAGCTAATCTGACACTGAACCTTCACTAGCCTGTTTAAACCAATAACAGGCCGGTTATTACTGATCTATGTTTTTTGTTGTTGTTTGTTTGGGTGTTTTTTTTTTAAATACGGGACCCTTTTAAACAGGAATTTTATTCTTTTTGGATTCAGGATAGATGTACGTTACATTTTTGGGAACCAAACAAAATATGGCTACTAATATATTGAAGTTAATTTAGCTAGTTTGCTAATGTTATGCTTCCCTTATTTGTTAGATATATTTTAATAGATGCTATAAAATATAATAGCACCCTGTACTAATACCGAATGGAATACACCACACAATAACAGATCTTGGAAGTGGTAGTAAATTAGATGGTTTGCATGGTGTTACATTGAATGCAAACTTGTGCATTAACCAGAATTTCATCATACAGTAGCTCTACCAAGAAGCCACTGTTGAGCTTTTGAGCAAGGTGCATAAACGTCAGTTAAGTATAAGATTGCATTAGTTATAAGCTGCTCTGGAAAAGATATACGCTTTATACGCTTTCCCCATATATTATGATCAATATACTTTGTACTGTATGATAACTATATTTTAAATGGTAACACAGAACAGATATTAATGTTTACATTAGTCATGGGTCATTGGTCAGGGTTTATGAACTCATAAGCTCTTCTAAAGTCAACTTGAGGAAAAGTTTCCAGTTCTATAAACCACAGTGATGTGGTAATAAGGACGCTCTAAACCACCATGCTCTAGTAATAACTGCACTTAGGGTACTTTTGTGTGTGAGAAAAGGTCATTTGGAACATTTCTGGTTTTGTGCTCAAACTCTGTCATCTGAAACACCTTAAGTCACAAGCAGAGTGAAATCCGGACGTGTTCCTTTTATTCCCCGAATGTGAGCTAGTCCTGACTTTGTGCAGTATAAGCATATGCAAAACGAAATAAGCTAGACGTCAAGATACGTGTCTGTTAACGCCAGACAGTAGTTTACAGATACATATGACGTTGGCGCAGGCTCAGGCTTGTATGTGGTGCATACTGAAAACTGTCATTAAATTTAATTTGACTGGATAATATGATCTCTATATTCAAAAAACGTGCTCATAGTTTTAAAAATGTAGAGTGTTTAGAGGGTTGGACATCCTTTTAGAGAGATAAAGTATTTTATAGACATGTTTTAAAAAGCCTTTAAGCTGTTGACAGTTACCTTTGGTAATGTGTGCTATATGTTTCCGGGGACAGATAAAGGTCGTATATACCCTGAAAACCCCACATTATATGGTCTTATGCAACACTTTAGGCAGAACTGGTCAAATGGCATGTTGTGTTAATTTTCACGGATTGCATCCATGGATGTCCTTATTGTAAGAGAATGCAAATCAATGTGTTGTAGACAGTTGCAAACAGTGTGATTTGGATATTATAATGGGTCTTCCATGGCACAAAAGTGAGTGGGTAAAACCTGGTAAATTTGCGTTTGATGTTTAACCTCCAGGGGCACTGAGAGAGGTGAGTCAAGAGAGTGTATTCCACCCAAGACAAGCTCAAAATCTCTAAATTACACATCCACACCCTACTACTGGATACAGACACGGCTTAAATATCCCGTACTGCATGAAGTCACATCTTAAGCTTTGATGACCGCCAGTGAGTCTCATTTGATGATTTACTAGATTCCATGTATAATGGGCTATAAACAGTTTAGATCTGCTTTCCATATTCATGAAATTGTCAGATGCTATAAATATTTAGGTATCTGGATTGATGAGAATCTTTCTTTTAAACTTCACATTGATAAATTGGCTTCCAAGATAAAAATTAAATTGGGGTTCTTTTTTAGAAATAGAAATTGTTTTTCTCAGCAAGTTAGAAGACATTTAATTATGTCGACAATTCTACCTCTGTTGGATTATGGAGATTTGATATTTATGAATGCGCCAGTTCGGCAATTAAAAAAGTTGGATGCTGTTTATCATTGTGCCCTGCGTTTTGTAACTAATTGTAGTTATAAAACCCATCATTGTACTCTGTATGAAAAGGCAAATAGTCTGCCTCTAACTGATCGTAGACTGTCTCACTGGCTATTTTTCATCTATAAATGCATTCTTGGGCACTGTCCTTCTTATTTATGCTCACTTCTTTCTAGATCCATCAGCCATTTTGGCCTGCGTTCTCAGGACATTATTTTGTTGCAGGTCCCAAAGATCAGAACAGAACTGGGTAAAAAGGCTTTTAATTATTCTGCCCCAACCGCCTGGAACAACTTGCAGAAGGAGTTAAAGTTGTCTTCACTCATCACTCTGGGAAATTTTAAATTAATTCTAAAGGACAGACAAAACAAATCATTGGGTTTCTGTGACTGTATTAATTTCTGACTGCGAAATATTTTATCTTCCTGTCTTTGTGTATTTGTTATTATGTTTTAAATGTTACATGTGGCTGTCACTCTTGAAAAAGAGATTTTAATCTCAATGAGTTTTTATCCTGGTTAAATAAAGGTAAAATAAAAATAAAATATTAATCACATTGATCGTAATCACATATGAACATAATGCAAAATAAAATGAAACAAAGAGACCATGCATAATGCTGAATGAGAAATTTTATTACCTAAAAACAATATGATTTTACTGTTGATTTGTTTACCTGATTCAAATTGAATTATTCCAAAATTTATGTCCTAGAATCTCATTTAAAAATACATAACTAAAAGCAGAGATAACATCTGAGACTTTGTATGAAGTTAAACTATTTCTATACCTACTATAAACTCCTTTCTAAAACAGTAACACAATGACAGTTACTTCAGCTCCACACAACACTGTTGCCCTTTCCAGGTCCAATTCCATAATTTGTATAGAGGGTTTTTGGGATAGACTCCAGAGTCCTCACTGTCCCAATTACGATACGAGGCTTTTGAAGCTTAGCTGATCACTACAGTCCTAAATTTACCCAAATGGCTGAATATTTTGTATTCAAATGATCTAATCATTTTAGAACCTACTTTTCATAACTTACTTAACTTTATTCATCTTTGTGCAGGCTGTCCAGTAAGAGTCCATGTCTTAAAATCATCTATTTCTTTTATTTTGACGGACGTTTCCGTCCATCTCCACGGACAGTAGTTGTAGTGCTTGTAGTCGTTGTTGTAGGCGTAGTTGTTGTTGTAGGTGTAGTTGTAGTAGTTGTTGTAGGTGTAGTTGTAGTCGTTGTTGTAGGCGTAGTTGTTGTTGTAGGTGTAGTTGTAGTAGTTGTTGTAGGTGTAGTTGTAGTGGTTGTTGTAGGTGTAGTTGTTGTTGTAGGTGTAGTTATAGTTGTAAGTGTAGTTGTAGTAGATC
>JAUZSU010011825.1:0-11105 GCA_034780255.1 Parotocinclus maculicauda
GGACCCCCTTTTGCCTCCATATATATATATATATATACAAACAAAGCATTGACTAAATAGCCAAAATACCGCAGTGTTTCCAATACACTGATTTATTTTATATGATGCAACGACGGCATTTGGATATTCACATTTTCAATTATTTTTCTATTCGCCGGCCACTTTATTAGGTACAGTTTGCTGGACCCCCTTTTGCCTCCAGAACAGCCTTAATTCTTCATGCCATAGATTCACCAAAATGCTAGAAACATTCCTTAAAGCTAATGGTCGATACTGACACGATAGCTTCACTCAGTTGATGCAATTTGTCAGCTGCACATCCACCACATCTCAAAGGTGCTGTATTTGTTTGGGATATGGAGATTATGGTGGCCATTTAACAGTAAACTCATTGTCATATTTAAGAAACCAGTTTGATTTGGGCCTTGGAACATGCCACATTGTAGTCGGTAAAGTGTTAATAACGGGATTACACATGGTCAGCAACAATACTTAAGTATACTGTGTTGTTTAAACAATGCTCATTTGGTATTAATTAGTTCAATGTGTACCAATGAAAATACTGCCTGATGGGTTTATACAAATCATGCTGTTATGTTTTTTATGCCAATTTCTGACTGTCATGTGCTGCCTTTACGTCGACGATCAATGTATATGCTTCAAAGGGAAATACATGCCAGCTATTGAAAGGAAACTTCAATTAACCATAAACAACATCCAGCGGTGGACCACCAAAAATGGCTTTAAACTTTCCCAACCCAAAACAACCTGCAACCACTTCTGTCAATTGAGATCTCTTCACCCAGAACCAACCTTGTATCTGGATGGAAAAGCCATCAAGACCAAAACGGAGACCAAAGTCCTAGGCTTGTATCTAGACCAAAAACTCTCCTTTAAACACCACATCCAATATCTGAAGAACAAATGCCAAAAAACCCTAAACATTGTAAGAGTACTAGCAAATACTAGCTGGGGAGCAAATTTCCACCTGCTAAAACACCTATACAAGGCTCTTGTGCAATCCAGACTAGATTATGGCAGTACCATATATGGAGCAACTCGGACATCATATCTACTACCACTTAACACAATACACCATCAAGGACTGAGAATGGCCTTAGGTGCTTATAGAACCTCTCCTGTAGAGAGCCTATATGTGGAGGCAAATTAACCACCACTCCACATACGACGACAAAATCTGGCACTGAAATATACTATAAAACTATATGGAAATAGGTTAAATCCAGCCCACCAAGCTGTTTTTGAAAATTGCTTTGAGCATCAATACGACTCTAAACCAAAACAAACCCGACCCCTTGGACTAAATCAGACCTAAAAGCCCTGGAACTCCACATGGACTCAATGACTCAAATCTATCAGCCAATACCCCCCCTGAGACTGCAAGACACCAGAAACTATACTCAAACCTTCTGAAAAACATAAGAAAAACACTCATCCAAATGAATACCACAGGTTATTCCTGGATATCAGAGAAAGGTTCCCACATCATATAACAATTTATACAGATGGATCCAAAACTGAGACAAGAGTCACAGCAGCAATCACATCCACAAACCATCAACACAGCATCCGACTACCAAACCATAGCTCTCTTTTCTCTGCAGAAGCCCACGCTTTATTATTAGCACTGGAATATATTCAAGTAAGCATCAAAAATCCCTCATCTGTACAGCCTCAAAATCCTGCCTAAAAGCCTTGAAACACCTTGACACAGACCACCCCATTATTTCCGAGATACTGAAAAAAGACAAAACTCTACGAGAACAGCAATATCAAGTTTTCTACTGCTGGATCCCAAGCCACATTGGAATTCCTGGCAATGAAAGAGTAGACCGGGTCGCTAGAACATCAACAGAAACTGAGATCATCACTCGACCCATTCCCTCCACAGACGCCTTTCCAAAAATACACATTAAAAACAAATGGCAAAATGAATGGGACAGCAATCCACACAGCAAATTGTTTGAAATTGAACCAAAAGTAGGGAAATCCTACACCAGAATGTACAGTCGCCTAAACCAAACCACTATTACAAGATGCCGCATCGGACACTCCAAGCTAACACATAAACACCTTCTTACAGGGGATGTTGCAACAACCTGCCAATTATGCAAAGCCACACTAACAATTAGACACATATTGATGGACTGCCCAGCACTACACTCAGAAAGACTGGGATTTTTCACAGAAAACAATACTCAAACCCACTCAAGACCGCATCACCAGGAAAAATACTAAACTTCATGACACATTTACGTTTAAAATACCAGTTATAATTTGTTTTACCATATCATAGATTCAGAACACAACCCATGTACAGCTGTAGTAATAGCCCCAGTGTGCGGATGCGGCGTTAAACCCAAACAAACAAACATTCCAGCAGCCCTTTTTTTGAAACCGTCATATTAGAGGTGTGCTATATTGACAATAAATTGTCTTGATATTTTTTTGGGGGATCTTGTTAATAAATCTGAGTCTAAAAATGAGCTTTAGGCACAACCAGGGACAGGCACAGGCGAATGAGAGAGAAAGAAGGACGAGCCGCTGCTCGGTTTAAATTTCAGCGCTGTTTCGGCTGCACGTTATTTGTCTTTTTGACCAAGTCAGCTGAAATCGTACCGTGTAAAACCGGCTTCAATGCTTTTAGTAGTAAGGTCTTGGTATACGTTTGTAATGTTGTGTATTTTTCTTTTTCAGGAAAACCTTTTTACCTCAGTGTTTGGCAGAGCCCCCTACGTTTCAGGTGTAAAGCTTCACTCGACTGGAGCAAGAAGTCATTTAGTAACACAAGACATGTACAGAATCGACACAGAGCGGGCCGGCCGACTCCCTCTTCTTTATTCACTTTGTATTAGTGCTGCTTGCCACAGTCACCTAGATACCAAAAAGTGGTATTCTGTATTGTCCCCCTTCTTTCCTCGTTTAAGTTAAACATCTCTCTTAAAACAAAAAAAAACACAAAACTGAAACAAAAAAAAGAAATTATAAGTGATTATATATTGTGGTTGGGAAAGAATGCCTGCTCTTTCCCTGTGACTCTCAGGCTCTACGTGACTGCTGTGGGCTCAGGATCCAGGTTGCATTACGTCCTGGAAAGATTGTGTTGGTCAGTTGATTTGCCCTGCTGAAGTGAGTGCAAATTCCTAAATTATAGTATTATTGGGTATGGAGGATTTTTCTGCAACCTATTGAAAATATGATATATTAAACCAGATATACTTTTTAACCAGGTCGACATGTGGGTGTGTATTTTTAACTTCTTCTGATACTGGTACGATGGTTTCTAATATAAACAAGCACAGCTGTGCTCCCATTAAGGGCCCAGCTGGTTTCTGGGACCTATATTAGGCCTGGACACACACTTGAACTATACAGAGCCACTTGAAATAGAAAGTCTGTGCACATGTAATATGCTGAAGTATTTTAAACGTATTTTATTTAATGCTAAATGTTTACGGATCTGGTTTGAAGTTGTTACAAAAGGGGGCTTTTGATTTGTTTTGGGGGACATTTATGATGAGAATAAATAGATGTAAATGCCAGTTATAGAGTGACAGACATGACAGATTATCAGCTCAATTTAGCTGCTACAAAGCATTGTGGGTCATGTAGTCAGCTGTTTACAAATGAAACCAGACCGGTCAATTGAAGTTTGTCATTAATAAATGTTGATTAACACATAATAGTCACATTAAATATAAATACTGATGTTATGTTATTAAAGATGGAGTTTTCATTTCAGTCACTCTACAATGGCCGGCAATGCAGAATCATGAAATTACTACTTTAATCTGTTCACAAGCTATAATAAAAATGAATTTCCACATAATGGATTAAATAAATAAAATAGAAGAGAAATTGCATTAAATACACCCATAGATCACTTTATTAGGTACACCTCCATGAGTCTATACTCCTTGTCCATTTGATCAGTTTTATTTACCATAAAGAAGCACTTTATGGTAATTCTGTGATTACGGACTAGTCCATCTTTTTCTCTGCATACTTCAAGGTTCCTTTACTCTGTTATCTAATGGTACACAGCTACAGCAGTGCTGCTGGAGTTTTCAAACATCTTAGTGTCACTGCTGGACTGAAAATAGACCACCAACCAAAATGTCCTGCCACCACCATCCTATTGGCAGTGTCCTGTAAGCACTGATGAAGGATTAGAAGGTGACTAACACAGTCTATGCAGCAATCAATGAGCTACTGTCTTTGACTTGATGATGAATGTCTAATAGATCCACCAGAACAAAAGCACCTGGTTTGGACCTCTGATCCTTCTGTGTCTAGGAGCAGCTCTAGTGGTCAAAAGGGGTGTTTATACTTGTAGTTTGAGTTACTTGGTCTGGGCTGAAGGGTATTTTAGTGCAGATTCGCTTTGGCATTCTTAACATCGAACCAAGATATGAGCATAGGTCACTTGCTGATTTGATGGCTTTTATGACGTTTTGCAACTGAACTATCGTGACGTCCACAGCAATGCTCTCTGGTGGAGTAAATATGAACATGAGGATGGAACAGTGAGCTCTGACAATGAAAGTCCTCCTTTTTGAAAAGAACACAAACTACAAGGAGATGGCACGTGGAGGAGGACGCCTGTATCGACCTATGATCAACTTGCCTCCTATAATGAGAAGAATCAAGTGTATGTATTCTGTCTTTTGGAATAAAATAATCACATCGTTGAACATCAACAAGCCATTCAAGAGAATAAATCGGTCCTTTCTTTTCATGCCTTGTGGGCAAACGGAAAAAATGAGCAAACATGGACTGTGGTGGCCTAGTGGTTAAGGTACTGGACTATGGACCAAAAGGTCCAGGGTTCAAATCCAACCTCTGCCACAGTTGGGTCCCTGAGCAAGGCCCTTAACCCAAAACTGCTTGGATTGTAAGGCTGTATTAATTGTAAGTCACTGTGAATAAGGGCGTCTGTTAAATGCTGTAAATGTATAAACAAATGACTGCTCTTTTTATTCAATATCCAGTCGTTGACTCCTTGCAGTATTCATACATCAATTGAACCGTACCAGAGTTTATTAATAAATGGACCGAGACCCACCAAGGTTCAGATTGGTGTGTTCACACTTGTTCAACTGAACTGTACTAAAGAAGTAGGGGGATTGTTTTAATCGAATCAAACCTTTCAACAAATCATCCGACAACAACAGTGATTTCAGTTTAGCCTTTTAATAAATACGCTGAAAACGCAGAGCGCTTGATATGAAAATGTGCAATATTCATGCAGATGAAGAAGTCTACACGGCTGGATACGTGAGTCCGGGCATTTTCCTAACATAGCCACTACAGATGAGGTCTGAACCCATCTAAGGCACATCCACGTCACATGGCCTCTCTCTGAGAAGGGAGTTGCAGGAAGCTGACTTGTGTAGAGACCTGATTTCTCAGTGATAACGGGTCTACATGGGGCATTAGCCTGTGTCCTAAAGGGTGCCCCAGTCTCACGGTTCAGTGGCTGTAATCCATCACGGTATAAAATACTCTTCTCGTCAAATGTGTCTCGGGCTTGTTTCAGGTCATGCTATGTTTGTCACACATCCTTGGTGATTCTTTTGTAACACTGAGGCGATTGACTTTACCAAGTTAGACGGGTACAAAGCTAAAAGCAAGAATATTAAGATTTGAATACGAGAGATAAATAAATAAATACTTGCATAAATACATGCATACGTACTGATAGTGGTTTAAAAGCGCTAGCAGTGTACTGAAACCGTAACACAGGAACAACACGAAGTGTAGTGACGAACTTCGAACTAAAGTGTGTAAAAACCAGTGCTTTGACACATTCCTCTGAAATACAGCAACTAGTAATGAAGATTCCTTTCATCTTCCACTGAATAATTGAGCTACTACTTCTATTCCAATGACAAAGATTCCGAGAAACTTTCTGGAACTGTAAACATAACTAAATCTTCTGGCACTGAAACAAGATTGATAAATCCTAACAGCTATGCTACTCAAATGCTACTTCTACATATGATAATTACAAGGTCAGGGCATTCCTTCAACTACTGATGATATATAAAATGATCATGGATTTTTTGTTTTAGGTTTGGGACAATTAAATCCCAATTTCATACACTGATATAATCCAGACTGGCTTCTCTTAAATTCGTTCTTCATGCGTGATCAAATCTGCAGTCTGATGAACTCCGTGAGCTCTTATGGAATTAAGTCTGCCAGCTCAGCGTCACTCAGTTCATTCGTTACGACGATGTGATCGAGCTGCTCCAGGTAGCGCGTCTGGTCTTGCATGAAGTGAGGGATCCTTGTTCTCTGCAGAACTGCAAGATGACGTAGCCTCTCCACGTCTTCGTAAGACACCTGCAGGAGAAGTTTAGTAATAAGTTTAGTGAAGGGCTTCTTTCCAAGCCAAACATGGTTTCAACGCAACAAAATCTACCAAGTCGACCAAGAATTAAGGCTTGGAGGAAACTTAAATATTTGGTTTAGTTTAGTTCTTTATAATGTGGTTTGATATATGTTTATTTGGTTTGGTTATTGGTTATTTCACTTAGTTTTGTACTTGGCTATTGATTATTTGGTTGGTTTTTGGCCTGTTCTGTTGATCCTGCATTGATTATTTGAGCATAACACAGCTTATAAGTATTAGAAGTCTTTCACTTTTTTTATACCTGCTCATCCAGGACTGCTATTTTGTAGACTTGATCATGTTTAAGACTCTTAAACGAAACCTAATCTGAATGCTGTAGTCTTATGGGGAAGAAACGTTCTTTATTTGAACAAGACGACATGGTAAGCTTCCTAAATTTAGATCAGGGTATACCAGAAATGAGAAGATGGGGCTAATCTTCAGTTCCACTTGTAACGATCTGAAAAATGTTATTTATTTGCACAAAAGATGTTATGTATTACTTTTAAGCTACAATAGCCTCTTGGTTCTAACAGAAAGCTTGGGAATTGAGATCAAAGATGCCTGAGTTGATAAATTAATGGTTTGTTTCTATATCTAAATATACCATATAGACAAAAGTTTGTGGACACCCCTTCTATTTACTGATTTCAGCAACACTCCTGTAACACATTCATAATATAAAGCATACATTTCGGCATTCTCCATATACAAACAGTGGTAGTAGAATGGGTTGTACTGATAACCCAGTGACTCTCAGTACCACATATTTAATGGTTTCCACTTTCAACAAGCCAGTTTAATAACGTTCTGCCCTGCTGTCCTTATACAAAGTCCATAGAGAATTGGTTTTCTAACTTTGATGGAGAAGTTGGTTGGCCTGCACAGAACCTTGGCCGTAACTCCATCAGTGAGCCAAACATGAGCCAGGGTTTATTGTCTAACAACAGATATCGTTTAACAGAAGCCTACCTCACAGTCATGTTCCAAAATCTACCACTTTTAGAAGAACAAAGGTTCTTTTAGCAGTAAAGGCAAAATTCATATTAATACCCATGTTTTGGATGTCATTTTTTGGGTGTCCACATACTTTTGCCTATACAGGATAACCATTTCCTTAATTACTTGTACATCATGGATAGACGATTCACTGCACTGCTTTACCTTTCCCAGTGAGGCTAGCATCTTGAAGTCGATGTTTCTTCTGTGGCGTAAAATCCTCAGGATGCCATCGAGGTACACCTGATCTTTACTGAAACAGCCTACAGAACAGAATCAGAGCAACATTATGGCATTAAAACAGACTTTTTTTTAGTAAGTAACTGTTCATAAAATCACACCAAAAGAAAACTGTAAATACCATTTTAAAAAACGTGTCACGTTTAGAGTAATGAACATGCTTGCAGAGACGCAACTGCTTTAAAAAGACCAGTAATTTCTGTGCTGTAACAAGCTGGTTTATTTATTTATATAAGCATCCCAATGCCCTAAAAGCGGACCGAATAAGCGGAATTTTGGTTCAAATAAGCAAATAACATTACACGTATTTAATAGGATTTGATTCGGTACTTTAGGATTTGGTCCAAATAAGCGGCTGGTCCCATTAACCGGTCGGCTGTATTAGTTTCATTTGTACATTACTACAATGAAGAAGAAGATTTGCGAGAAGCACTATCCATACGGTCATAATCAACAAAGCGCTTTGATGGTAATGATCATTTTTTTAAAAATAATAACAAAAATCAATTTTTTTGTCGACATGTTTTGAACGTTGGCAGAAAAACCTTCAGTCGGTCTTGAAGTCCTGACTGATCTCAGCGGGCAGATCATGAAACACATTTTTTTAGGATCAATACGTACTCCAGGACTGCAGATGAAATATCTCTTCCTGGGTATTACGTATAAATGGAATAAAAGCTTGCTTTGTTTGGGTTAGTTGTGGAAAAGCCTGTCAGTGGATGTGCAGGGAAAATTGCTTTGGCCTTACTGTGACGAGCCTCAAAATAATTACAAAGCGCCCCAGTACCAGCCATTAGTGACTCCCCTGCGTTGCCCTGCGTTCATAAAGAGTTTGCATTCATCTTCTAACCGAAGTCCTTAGCATTTCCGTCATCTTCAACGATTTGCATTTCTCACCGAGTCAACAAACGATCAGCCGTACAGCCCGTCGTTCTCAATCCGTCAACAAACGGCTGGCGCTTTTACCAGACGTCGTGAAAGTCGGGAACGGTTTGAGGGATCGCCTCCGCTTCCGCCACTTCAGCCTGCAACGATTTTGTGATTAATTATTATTATTTATTTGATCTTTTGGTGAATCCAGGCCCAGGTAATGAAAATGTTCCCCAAAAAACAACGTTCTAAACTGTCTGCTCACCACTGTCTGTAATTCGGAATTAAGCGAAGCATAACTCATCTACTTGGTTTCCCATTCCAGATGGCGCCTCTTCTGGGTGTGATATATTAATCATGGTCTTTGTGGAGGATGCACAGGCATCAATAAGGCAGAAGGCACTCGAGAAAGAGGCTCTTAGCCTTAAAAAAGCCTTACGTTCCTTTAAGAATGAAATGTGCCTCCGCAGGATTTTAAATAATGAAACGTAATTCCTGACACTTTCAGTTCTGATGATTGTCACCGAGTTGTAATTCTTGTATTACTTATCCATTACAGCTGTCAATCGAATTCAGGAGGCATGACGTGGCATAGCGTAGAGTACCCCAGATGAACTCCATCAGCCGGAGCCGAATTTGGACTTGGGGTATCAAGAACACAATACAGCGGAACGTCTGTTCTCGACCACCTTGGAACAGGGTCAATTCAGTTCCCTGTGCAGTTTGACTGTAAGTTTGATTTCTTGTTGTTTGCTCGGGACTTGAGTCGCGGGCCGTTGAGTAACATTCAGACGGAATTCGATTCACGATTCGCGATTCAGTACCGCGTCTAATTTTGTAGTTCAGATTCACAATAGCGTATATCATATAAAATAGTGATATATTATAGTAGCATATAATATCTAAAATAGAGCGGAGATTTACTGGTAACCAATATAAACCAACCCATTGTGAAATGGGGAGTGCACGTGTCCTTGTCGTGTGAAATTGTGCAGTTTGACAACATGCCTGGCACACAAGATGAAAAGAAGTGCCTGGGATTTAAAGGGGTATCGTCCCGGTCATGTTTTTGCAGTTCTTAAATTGCGTGCAGTAGAAGATACATACCGTTAAAGTGTAAACATCTCGAGTGTCAAACACGAGCCCGAAAAATTGCTCGCCAGAATTGGCGCCGTTAACGCAAGCCGAGTCAGCTTGATTTCTATAGCGCTCTTTATAATCGCTTTTCAGCAGCTTTCCAACATTACATTATCTTATAAGGCCAGTCCCAAGCCTAGGGTAACAGTGGCAAGGAAAAACTCCCTAAATGTTGTAAGGGAGAAACCTTGGGAGGACCCGATCTGCTTGGGTGGCTCAAATGTTAACCGAAATAGTTTTGGTTGCATTAATGGTAAATAATACCAGTTAAATAAAACGATGTAAAAGGTGCACATGGGCAAATATTTCATCCGTCCCACAGAGTCACTTTAGGATATCGAGTATTCGGTGGGAAGTCCTTAAAGGGCTTGAACATCAGTTTGGAGAGAAAAGAGAAAATGTAGTTACTTATAGATTATGAGCACTAAGTCTATTAACAGTCACTGATGCCGTGTGCATTAGCTATATTAATCTTTAAATTCACCCCCTGCCTTATTAATTAATCCGTTTCTTAACCCACGCCACGGCAACATTCCTTTACGTCTATAAAGAATTCCTGTTTTCACCGCTCGCTCTGGATTTATTTCTTTGCCATAAACACGGGCACTCTGGGTTGATGGAACGAATAAATTGAGGTCACTCCCGGTCACTATAAATACCTCAAAAAGCACAAAAGGACCACTCCGCGAATGCATGGGCAATGTTCTTAAAGTGCAGTGACATAAATAAAAAAACAAGCTTGGGGGCGACTGCCTGATGACAAACTATTCTTGCCCAATGACAAAGTAATGGTGACTGATAGAGTGGCTGCCTGCACAACATGCTCGAATGAACAGATAGTAGATGGACCTTACCATCAGGCATTTTAATATTTAAAAAAGAACTTCTTAAAAGGCAGACGGATGGCTTGAAAGCGCCTCGTTTTACGCCTATATGCTCTCGCCCAATATTTACACTAAATGACATTCAGGTCAAACGCAATCGCGTTTGAGAAACAACTTGTGAAACAGCAAGTGAAACACTTGGAAAAGTTGAACCGTCCTCTAACCACTGCATGCATTTAACAGAAGAAAGGGCCGGGGCCAGTGTCCCATATTACAGCACGGATCTTGAGGGGATTGTTGCGGCCAATAAACGCAAATATATCAGCTGAGAATATGCATTTAGCTTAATACAGTGTTACTGTCACCACTTCGCGGTTCACCTTTCGCGGACTCGGTGCATCGCGGGTTTCCAAAAATATTAATGGAAAAATATATTGCGGATTTTCACTATTTCGCGGGTTTTTGCTGAATTTTACATTTTGGAAAAATCACAAAATTGATAAAAAATATATTACAAATATGAATTCTAACAACAAAGGGATGTTATAAATGATAAAATCTGATGATTTACAGTAAATAGCTGTTGTAGCTACACAATGTGTAGGATATTTTGGTGC
>JAUZSU010011836.1:7173-22750 GCA_034780255.1 Parotocinclus maculicauda
AATGTTTTTTTTGGTATTTGTAGGAATCTGGAATTTGCACTTTTTTATTTAACATAAGTTCAATAAAAAAAAAAAAAAAACACCCCCCCCCCCCCCCAAAAAAAAAAAAAACAAAAAAAGTAGATTCTGCTACTTGTCTAAAAGTAGCATTCTAGCACCACTGAGTTTGTACACCAATAGTTCCCTCCCTTAGGAAGCCATTCCTGTCTGAGCACGTTCGATGGTCTCGGCGGATTTGTGGGCACGTGATTGATCCCCTGGTCTTTACTTCCTGAGCTGGGTGGTGCTGGGACATGGTGTGTACCCATGGATGGGGGTGGGGTGGTACTGGGGCGCCCAGCTTAAGTGTACGTGCTGCTCGGCGTGAAGTTCTCAGTGGAGGTGGAGACACAGGAGGAACAGGATACTGAGCCTCACAGGAATGCTGCATAATCTACACAGAGAAGCCTGCACTCAGCTGCTTAGCCACTAACCAAACACACACACGCATACTACACACACATGCGCATACACATGCGCACACACAAACCGACAGACAGACAGACAGGCAGACAGACAGACAGACAGGCAGACAGGCAGACAGACACGCAATAAGGTAATGAATATTTCAGTATTTACAACCTTTACCTCCCTCCACTAAATCTCAACATAAACTACCACGAACAAGAATTGTAATTCATTATACTGAAAAAATAACAGAAGCCCTGTTTACTCCAAACTCACTTACAATTAAAGTCTAAGGTCACTTGTTGTTTTTTATTTCAGTAGAACATTTTCATAAATACTTTAGAGGTGTTGAGACTGTAAATATGTATTATTTGTCTTTAGAAGAAGGACTGCTTTTGGTGGAAGTTTGGTAGTCATTATGTGTTACCATTTTTCCCAGTTTAACATTGTTTTATGGCTGCAGTCTTGAAGTTGCTTTACATATTCATGTATTTTAAATGTTTTTACTGCCATTAGGATTGCATTATAAGCCAAATTAACTGTTTGTGGTAGTCACAAAGCGATACAGATGCGGTACATATGCAGTACATTAAGTTTGAAAATGCTAAAGATTTCCTTAAAGATATTCATGGATAAGATGATGTATGATTTTTGAGGTTTTAAGTTTTAAAATCATCAACCTACCTTGTGGTGACTCGTATCACCATGCTAACACCAAAAGCATCAGGGTTCTGAAATCATTCAAAACCATAAGCAACATTGAAGATTTCTAAATGACCACAGCATATCCATCATCAAACAAAAAAAATATGGAAAAGGAGGAACATTAAAGCTCTCACTTAAAGCTCAACTCCCAGTACCACAAAAATCCCAGTATGGCTTTGATACGCTTAGAACTATGAACCAGACATATGTACATTTACACATACATGCACACAAGTGTGCTTGTCTGTTGCACACTATGAAACAACTGTTCCCCATTCTGGCCTGCTACCTGTGGCAGGCTGCCATATCTCCAGCCCTGCATTAACTCAGTCCTTAAAGCAGCTCCACTGATTTCATTGTGATGTCATTCCCCCTAAAAACAATGCTATTTGGGCACTTCTGCTTAGAGTTTCAAGTGTAGCACCAGGATTCTGCTTTTAATCACACATTGTAACATCTGGATTTCACCAGATATCTGCATGTGTGTCACTTTCAGTGTGGGCCTGACAGAATCAAGAAATTTCCAACCAGCTTTGGACTATACAAATGGGACTAACACAGTCATAGCGGATTACCAGAATGGTCACAGGGATGCCAGCAAAGTCAAATGTGTCATTTCAGCCCATAGAAACAATGTTGTTAAGTTCATAGAATAACTATATGGATTACAACATTCAACTCAAAGCTCAACGGGCAAAAGTTTAGCAGCATATGTCATTTCATTCCTATTAGCTGATTACACTTATTCTTACTATAATAACCATACAATCATTTATCTGATTTTTCAACTAGCTCAGTGTGCAATTCTACTGGAGTTTGTGGGTGCCTAAGTCAGTGCTTCACCTTCTGTTCCATATTCTATCGTCTGGGTCTGATTTTGCCACACAGTCAGAAAGTCCATTCCCAGTTGGTCTTGTCATGCATCTTGTAACTGGATTGTATACTCACTGAGAAAATAAATAGAAACAAGATATTGCTGTAAAACTGGGCATACAGCTATGTCTGTAGTAGATCTGTAAATTATCACAAGTGTGGTCTGATTAGACACTGGATAGTTTCACAAAAGAGAGAGTAAAATTGCTTCCCTTGGTCTCCTATTAAAAGTCTTAGTTTTGGGTAGTATACCTCTTGGAGATCGGTGACTGCTAGGCATGCTTCTATGACACATTTGCCCACAGATGTTGCAGCTGGCTGCAGATCATGTGCAGGTTGCCAAATCTGGTGTCTTAGTTGGTCCCACAAATTGTAATCTAACAATAAATTGGCTGCTGTTCACTAAGTGTTGAAATCAGGTGGAGAGTTTCCTGGGAAACCCTAGTTGTATGTGGGCAAGCATTATCCTGCTGAAAAATGCCAGTTGGAAACCCTGCCATTAGAGGCAAAATTACCATACTGCTTAACTTAGTTCAATGAAGCACCCCATTATGAAGACATATATATTAGTCAATGATCCCTTACCAAGAGGTTCACTACCAAAAAGTAGCCTTTTTTTATATAGTGGGTGTTTTATATACAGTGTCTAATCAGATAACACCTGTAATCGTTTATCTGCCTAGGATATAACTGCATGCCAATGTGTTCAGCAATACAACATTTCTATCTGGGTAATTAAACATGTTTATTTACAATTAATAGTGAAACGCATCTCCAATCAGCCAGATTGAAATCTGCTCCTAACACTGGGTCAACATATTCCTTTGTTTTTATTTTCACGTCATGTTCTGCACCAAACAATGAAAGTTTGTGTGTGATCACTTTAATTTCTTTAGACTCCTTTAATAATGACTTTCTTTAGTAAAGATCCAAACTAGAATGTTAACAGAAGGCTGTTAAAAAACATTTAATGATGCTGATTGTAATCACAGCAAAAATCTATTACAGCTCACAGATGAATTTTCGTAAGAGAGAACAAAGCGAAGTCTGGTGGGAGCTGATCTTATTGCAGTTTATTTTGGACAATATGTATCCACATTTTCTGCTAGTAATTATGTTGAAAATGCTAATAAATGCTAATTAAATGTTTATTGATATGTTCAGTCAAGTGTAATTGCTGTGATCGTTTCCCCACTCATGTGGGGATAGACGTCATGGATGACATGTGCTATGTTGTGAAGTACTGTCCTGGAAATTATTTACTCAGGTGCTTTTGGAGATATGGCCGTATTTGAAATTGGTTAAAATGTAGCTACATTGTGTCTCAAATCACCTGTTGAAGTGGTTTGACCAATCAGATTTAAACACTAAATAAAACTTTTATGTGACTTATCTTTATTCAGATGCAACCCTGATTTTCAAGATGCATAAAACAATGTAGTGTAAATGGGGTCAAAGAGTTCATTTCACAGTTCACATTTTGTTGTATTAAATGTGATCACACCATAATTCATGCTTGTCATTAAAAAAAAAATTATAGTGAACACAGTTTAAATCGTACATATAGACTGTTTACAATAATAAGGGGAGACCCCAAAATGAAATGTCCCCTAATTTCTGTGAGCAGTGTATTTGTTAATTGTGTTAACCAGGCTGTATCCATGTTATCCATTCCCAAATTATGCTACACTACAGGCATTAAAAACAGTATTCTGGCCAACTGTTTTGCTATTTGAGCCAGTTGAGTTATGCTAGACCTGACTCTTTAGTATAGCTCAGGTGGTTTATTAAATTAATGACATTATGTTCATTTGCTTGTAAACTTATACAAGCTAAAAGGTATAAACATGGAATTACCTCAAACATACTGTCAGATGGAGCAATTTCTGGTATAAGTCTACAAACCAATGACTTAATCTGAAAATAAATGTTCTAAAATTGTGCAGTGATAAATAAATTCACTATATACCTAAATATTTTGCAGTATAGTAAATGTGTTTCAATAGCTTCAGATGAGTTATAATACAAAACAAAATAAAATAATAACTATAAAAAAATACTGTTGGTTTAAACAATCAAGAATGATGGCAGTTGCAGAGCTTGTTGTATGCAGTTGATACTATTGCTCGGAACTCAGTGTTAATCAGTTAGTTTTCAGTAAATGAATTCATCACTGTCAGCAATTGGCTTTCCTAACAGTATTTCCAATCATACTGCAGTAATGTCAATTTAAACATCATGCACACTCTTAGAAACAGGTTTGTGGCCCCTAGAAACTCTTTTAATGTGTTATACAGTGTGTAAAATGAAATGGACGACTGTGCCAGTCAGCGATCAAAGACAAAGCCAAAACTGGCCCTAAAAAGTAAGTGCTGACCGTGACTCAGTCACTTGACAGCCAACTGCCTGATCATATTTCCAAAATATTCGTCAAGTTTCTTCCCTGAGGGCAGAATTGGGAGATGTGCTGGATAATGAGAAACCAGAACCAACCTCCCCCTCCTTATCCTCACCTCGCTGTCATTAATCTGCCTACTTGCTATGTCTGTCTTGGCTTTATAAATAACTGCAGGACCCTTTGCCAAACAAGTTGGTCATGAAATCAGTGCTAAAGTAAAAATCTGAAAAAGACCAAGGTCTATCCCATGTCAGAACTGCACAAGAAAAAACAATTTTGTCCCTACAGTTTTAGTATACAGTTATCCTTAAGGTACCTGCATCCCCCAAATTCTGTGTTTCAAGATATGTTATACAAAGGAGTAAAGGAATACAAAGCTACAGGCTTTGTATCATAAGTAACAGTTTAAATGCTGGCCCAAAATTCCCTTTCAGGGATTAAACCACATCCAACACTTTCATTTATTTTATTATTGCAAACCTTCCTGTATCTGTATCCAAACTAAACAAAACCTGTCATAAACAATGATAATAACTCCATAAGGGATGTAAGATTAACACTCTGGGAAAATAAGGACTTATAATGTTTGTTACTCTCTTTGTGGCTGATCATTTCATCACTGGGATTCAGCCGGGATTTATTTAGATGGAGGAGTTTGCCAGACAAAATTTCCCTGAAACTATAATGGAGGAAAAAACGTAAAATGAAAAGGCTAATCAAAAGCTACGGTTCAAATTAAAAACAATAAAAAAATGAATAATGATACTCTCCAGAATGGCCTAAACCCATGTAAGAGAGAAAGAGAGAGAGAGAGTGTGTGTAAGAGAGAGAGAGAATGGGGACATATCATTCATTTGTCTTATGCAAAGTTTGCTGAATAAAGTCATATACTGGTTTGGTTTGTTTAAATGCAGAACACTTTAACACATTTCCTGTTCAAAAGCACTGGGCAGAGCCAGTAGGCAAAGTGGTACAGTATGCTTATGGTATCATGGCGGAGGATTACGTGTGTGTGCCCATGTTTATGTACTTTTCTACAGCCACATGCACAACCTGATACAAGATCATGATCCCACACACACAAATTTGCACAGAACTTTCCGTTGGCACCATCTTCCTTTTGTCCATCTGTTTTCCTCCTCCTACTTTTCCCCAAGCGTCTGATTACATTCCTTCCACAACAATCTCTTACACCAACAACTTTTATACAGATGAACAGTGCAATCACATAAGTCCCATTCAATAACAATGCAGAAATGCTCTTATGGACAAGTCTGTTTTGTCCTCTGAGCAGAAGACCGATGCTCATACTTATACAATTTAGATGTAATCATTCCTTTATTAAATTTATTTAATATTATTAAAAGTGGGGCTGGGTGATATAGAAAAAAAATATTTATCATGATACATGTTAACAAATACAAAATGCATTCTTAAAAGATAGTATTCAAATATTACCCCATACTTGGTAAAGTGGTTTATATTTAACATATGCTGCACTTAATCCATTCAATTAAACAGGACTAATTACACTTTTCATAATGAAGCTTGCAGTTGGTCATAGTTTTATAACAACTATCTCGATATGCTGAGAAAAGCATACCAAATAATACCAAAATTTATTACAAAACAATAAAACATCACTATTATTGCCCATCTGTAATTGAACAAATTCTGGATCCGGATACAAGTGAAAGTGCTTCCTCAGAGGCATGTCATTCTATAACATAACTGGAACCTCCTGTAACTGACCTTCCCACTGCAAGCCCATCACAGTTTCCAGAAGCTGCCCCCAAGTCACACAAGCTGATTTAATGTAATACAAATAAAACATTTTAAAAGAAAATTCCATCAATTCTAGACATTTTGATCAGTGAACTAGAGAATGATTAAGTTATGCTGCTTAATCAATTGTATACATCTTTAGTTTTAGGTTGTTGCAAGCAATCAAGATTCATGTAATTAAAGGTTTAATTACAAACCAAGCAGCCAAACAAAGTCAGCCATTCCCTTCAGAGTTCTCTTCAAAGCTACCAAACACAGATGCATTCATGCATTCAACACAATTGACAGGCCTCTTGTTAGAAGGATTTTGCCTGAAGTGCTGACTGGTTGATTTTCCCCTTCATTTGCTTTTTTCTGCTGTTTACAGAGCCTTGGGCAAGCAGAACATATTTTTCCGAAACATATAATTTCTTGTCAGCTCCTGGAATGTGAGGTGAACTGTTCCAAATATGAAGAAAAAGTTACAGACTGAAAATCACTGACTTGGCGAGAAACTCGTTTTTTGGCGAAAAAAATGTTCGTACATTAGAGGACGTTAGAGACGAAAGTCTACTGATTAACTGGAATTTAGAATCACTTGACCCACTCTCAAGAGAACAAGCACTGCAGGTAGTACTCAATTGGTCTGTCACTATTCTGTCGCTAAAAGCTTATTCAAAAGACTACATAGTAATTAGTTCCATTACATAATCTGTAATTACTATATTTAGGACTGCATACATACAGTTGTCTAGCTAACTGCTTCATTCAGTTGGTTTGCCTCACATGCTAGCAAGTAGCTATTCGATATGATTACTTTTCATTTTAGCCATTGCATGAATTTATAACATTGTTGATTTTATATTCACGGTTTGGAATGAATATGGTGTTATATTTATCATAACTATATAAGGTCAAATTTTTTAGATTACAGCTAATTCTTAGCTACTGTATTCCATGTAGGGTTGACCAACTGATGTTATAAGTCTTACATAATATGTGCACCCTGCATTAATATTTAATGATAATTCTCTATATTACCCCCTTATTAAATTAATAATTATTGTTAATAAACAATCCCTTCAGTCATTTCTATTACAATTACCTCATTTATACACAGTGATGAGGTTGACTGATACCATTTCTGAACTAAGAACTAAATTTTAACTTTATTTATTATTTACAACATATTTATTTATAATAGATATTAAAAGAAGCTCATGTTCATGTGGCCAAGACACAAGTCTGTCATCATGAACCTGTGTTCTGTCTGTTTTGTAAATATTGTTTTCATGTTCTTTATTTTCACGTAATGAGTTTGTTTGCTTTATATCACTAAATCATTAAACAATCTTGACTACATCATTCATTTAGTCATATCTTTGTTAATCAGTCAAAATGGGAATAGTTTAGTTACAGTGCTGTGTTTTTTGTCTTGCCATTGTCACTTGTAAGCTGTTGAACTAAACATTGGTGTCTTTGTACTGTGATGACACAGTAACTTTCAGTAATAATCTTGTCTATCATTTACAGCTTTTGTGCAGTATTATTTCATCTTAGATTTTATACTTTGTAGTATGTAGTGAGCTATATGGTGTAACACTGTGTTTAAAAATGGTTAAATATGGTTAAATAGCTATGTTGCGATCACCTTCTCTAGCCGCTACATTGAAAAAAATCTTTCGCTTTAGCCTAACTGTTGTCCTCCGGCAGCTCCGGGGTGGTCTTTTAGAGATAGGCGAGTAGGGCGCCACTGATAGGGATCAGGTTAGTTCAGCATGACGTGCTGGAGAACAGCCCACTAAAAGTTGCTCTTATAATGAGGAAGAGCGCTAGTGGTTCCACCCTCTGCTGACAGAGGACAGTTTGAAAAAAGCCACTGCTGATGAATAAGGAAGGCAAGGGAGGAGGTAGGTGATTATGGTGTAAACAGATTAGGCTTTTACTCCGTCTGATTTGTGAGGGGATTTCATTAAAAACTGGGATGAATGCTGACATAGCTTACAGTGACTCCACCCTGTACCTACGGATTCACTCACCTCCTGACAAGTTTAGTTCCATACGCAATCTAATACTGGATCCACCTAATTAAGGATTTTAGGAGTGGCTGAACATTATGTTTGGACTATGTAAAGCTGTTATGATGTCAAGCAATCTTTGGCCTTTTTGTTCATAAAAGTATTGTACATATAAATAAAATAGCACAAAGTGGTTGGAATAACCATAACTAGAGTGTATAGGGTGGCGCAGTGGAACAAGTGCTTAGCATGGTCGTCTCACAGCTTCAGAGATCCCTGGTTTGATCATAAACTTGGACTTCACCTATGGGGAGTTAATTTCTAGAACTCCCACATTCCAAATACAAGTACACGCTTTAATTTAATTGGTTGCTCTAAATTGGTCCAGTGTGAATGTGTCTGACTAGTATTATTGTAACTTTGGTCATATCATTCACACTTGATTTTTTACATTTCTTGGCCTTTTTCACTTGTAGTTAAATAAAACATGCGTGTCTTCTTGTTATGTGACTAACTGAAAAGGCTCCAGATTAGTACTAATTGTTCTAAGCTATTTTTAAGACAATATATTTTTAGGTAACAAATCATGTTCATGCAGAGAACAGCATTTAGTCTTAAAGTTGTAAAGTACTTTTTTTTTTAACCTTTTTTTAAATGGTCTGGTAATGTTATCAGTCCATATTACAGTTTGTAGGAGCTACTGCAGCACATGACTCTGACCTGGTAAGGGCTCTACAAGTCCACTGAAGATGTCTTGTGGTATCTGTTACCAAGATGTTAGATGTCCTTTAAGTTATGAGGTGGGATCTCCATGGATTGAACTTGTTCATCCATGCACTTATAAAGTATGTGCACTTATATTGGAAATAGTTAACTCTGTTAACTAAATTGTCCCGTGAAGGGGCTAAATCTATAAAGGCCCCATATTCAGTATTGTTTATGTTCTCTATATTAGACTATAGTGAACAGAACTGGTAAGTGTACCTAATATACATATTTAAACACTATCTTATAGACAACACATTGGAGATTCCATCACACAAACACAAGCTCACAGCTTTGTCTTCCTAAGTGTCTCTCTTAAATATTAAATGAATATATAGGTGATTTGGGTACTTAAAATTTGTTGAATCTTGACTGCCTGTTGTGTAAAGAAAATCACCTGTGACTGAGCACGAAAGTTCATTGCTGTGTCTATGCTCTGACATTGTGTGTAGGACAGTCATTTGTTGTTGTTTTTCTTCCCAAAAAGCAATTTAGATTTCATATATTCCTTTACACACACACACACACACACACACACACACACACACACACACACACACACACACACACACATATATATATATATATATAAATATATATATATATATATATGAGACTCTATATCTGCTGCGCACGTGCGTTTGAGCCTGTGCTCCTACATAATGTGCAAAACTGTCACGACATCTGTGACTCCCACGTTTCCCACAACACGGTGTTGCCGTGAGACGGGAAGAGCCAGCTCTGCGTTTCTCATGCAAAGCCAGCCTCTTTAACTCTCCCTAAGCACGCACACACGAACACATTCTCTCTCTCTCACACATACACACTCATACTCACTCAGCGTGCTTAGGTTTTGGTTTACATCTAGAGTCATGCCCTCATTATTACAATATGTCATTATCGCATGTTGTAACTCTAAACTTTTATCGAAGGCTGACGCTTTAATGTCCTCTCTCTGCCCCTTAAAGGCTTTGAGCTTTGAGGTTTTACATCATTCATCTTACTTATCATATTATAAAATGTGTTAAAACATCATCAAAAGCTTTGAAGACATGCTGTGCTGTTTCTTGTCCAGTAAATGATGATGTGCTTGTGGCAGTGCTGTCAGGTGTTACTGGGTGCAGTCTGTTTACTGGTAGATGAGATAAGGTAGCTATAAATGCAGGATGGTCACGCTAATTCTGGTCGACAGTGAAAAAGGAACATGGAGATATGAAGTGATAGATTACATGTGTGTCGTAGGGAAGCTTTAGCATGCAGATAGCGTGAACACGGTATTTCATGTTTGGACAAAGAAAGAAATTCTATAGAAGGGGGAGCGGGACAAATGGAGAACTAGAGAAAGGCAATAGAGATTTTAAGTATTATAAAAGTTTGAATATTTCATATCTGCATGATTGCTGATCATGACAGATCCTTGTTATTTATTTAAATTACTGTTTTTTGCCCACTGGCCTTTTGTCCTTTATCACACTTAATCCGGGAGTGTGACAGGTAGCTTGTGCTTGGTCCACTACACCAGACATTTTTTGAACTGCTCATGCAAGTTGAATTGAATATCTGGTAAATCCATTGGATGAATAAGAAGAGAGGAATGTATTTATTGGATTCCCAAGCATGGAGGCTATGCACTGTTAGACTTCAAACACCATTCTCCTTCTTGTAACAGAGTGAATGCATTATTGCTACACCATTTGGTAATATTAAATAAAACATTATTTCCTCACTTTAAGGGGTTTCAACAAAATATACATTTAAATATCAAAAGCTAATGCCAAACATTCTTTTTAAACTGGCTATTCCAGTCTGGATCTTGGGCCAGGTCTGGAGCCTACCCAGGATTTACTGGGCACAGGCAGAGATACACCATGGACAAGACACTAGTCCATTTGAAGATTCCATAAATGCACCACCACAACACAATCATTACAACTTCAGAATTATGTCTATGTTAACAAACATGGTTCATACTTAATATTTGTCCCATCAAATATGACATATGCATTTTTAATATCAGTTCAACTTTACCTACCTACTGTTGGCTGATACTAATTATTGGAGGAACACCGCACATGAAAATATGTAGCTACAGAAGTTCCAAACTGTGCTAGCTGCCTGGAAATGTAACTCTATTAGAGTTAGTTAAAATTAGATACAATATAATAATTCTGTACATTCCAACATTAAGGTAACAGTCAATAACAGAACTCACCAATTGCATACAGTTAGTTTCCAGTACACAAGTTACAAATAACAAGTCACATTTACCCCATGTGGATTCTTGCCTTTTCTTATAACATTATGAACACAATTTGCTGTGTGATAATCATCGGTTGAATTATTTTGCTAAATGAACTGTATTCACTACTTCCATTTTCATTTGGAAAGTTACCAAAGCAGTGACTTGTTCATACATCAATGTAAAGCTGCTTTGTGACGATTTCTATTGTAAAAAGCGTTATACAAATAAAATTGAATTGAATTGAATTGAACTTAAATGTCAAGGAGTATGCACCATGTGTGAAAGGTGCTTTTTTTATTCACTTTTCACCTCACTCTCTCTCTCTCTCTCTCTCTCTGACACACACACACACACACACACACACACACACACACACACACACAAAATCACATGCATGCCTTTTTGGCTCTCTCTCCCTAACTCTCTCCCTCACTCTTTCTCGCAAACACATACATATGCACATACATGTAAACCAAGTGGAGCACAGGCTGCCAAAGAATGCTGCAATAAGGGACAGCAAAGTTAAAGTTACACTGCATTGATAATGGGACAAGGTGCAATCTTCTGAAGGTTATCAGCTTTTATGATTATCTCGCAGCAGTCCAGTTGCATCTGTTGCTTTTTTAGTTTAGGGAATAAAAAAACCTCACAAAAGGAGTATGAGACTAAAACATTGCATTTGAGAGCATTGTCAAAGTGTGTTCCCTCTATTTCAATTCCAGTGATTTTAGTAGCTGTCTGTATTTAATGCTAAAGCACTGTGCTTGTTTTGAAGGGAATGGGGAATTGATATGATTTAATTTACTTGTTGACTTACTCAATCTGATTAGGTGATTAAACATTTATCTAACATGTAAACAGCTAGTAATTTGCTTTCACAGGACAACCAGCATGCTGGAGAGTCCACCAGAGCAAATGTCATGTATTCACCACACCCAGGCCACAACAAAGTATTTTGTTTTGTTAATTATTGTAATGTTCGTAATAACTACAAAAGACAAAAAATTAGCAATTTCAATTAAAATTGTTCTGCCATGTACAGATGAAAGGATGGCATTTCTGTTTGCTGTGGTCTATCAGACATGTGTGGTTCAGAGTAAAGTTCCAAACTTGAGGTAAGCAGATGTTATGATAATGTTATAATTTTCTTTCTCTTTGCAATTTTTTAGAGCTATAGCCAAGTCATTTTTGTCACTGATACTGCACTGCAAAATAGCACAACATCAGCTAACACTCCACAAGCGTCTGGGTTCAATCCACGGTGCTTCCTTTCTGTGTGGATTCTGCATGTCCTCCATGTGTCTGCGTGGATTTAATCTGGGTACTCCAGATTCCTCCCAAAAACATGCATGTTAGGTTGATTGGTGTCTCTAAAGAGGCCCTATTGTGTGATTATATTGTGGATTGGTGCTCCATCTCTTGCGACCCTGTCCAGGATCAAGCAGATAAGAAAGTGAATGAATGAGTGTTCTGCAAAATATGGAACTGCTGTCCCGAAATGTACTGAAGAGTGACATATTGGTGCAGTGTTTAAAAAATCACAAAGGTTAATACAAGCACTAAAGTTTGTTTTGTTTTATATCCTTGTCTGGGTTAACACAGGACACAGGCATAAGTGTGCCCTGGAAAGAAGTGTTATCTCCCAGGGAAGGCAGGGATGATATTGTTAGGCTGGGGGATGATCCACAGGCTTGCTTTCTCTCCCACAGATATAGTTAATTGCATCTGAATGTTATGTCCAACTCAGCTGGAAGGCAGTAGTGAGAAACCAGGTCCCTGGGGTAATGGGCTTCTTTATTACGACATTATTTTTTAATTTGTAACTTTTTTGACCCAACCTTTCAGACTTGAAAGCTACTTTATATGTAGTTGTATCAGCTGGCTTATGTCATTTTGCAGTTGCTATGTGATCAAGTCTCTACTTTGTTTATATGTGATGTCAGTTTGCCAGGAAGGATGAGTTCACATATGTAAATTTAATACACTGTTCATGAAAAGTTAGGGGATATTTAATTATGGGATATTTAACTTAGAAATTTTTCTGAGCAGTATATATTCACACCAATAGGCTCATCTAATTTTGTTTCATTTATATAAATAATCTAACATTATTATTAGATAGCTGTAATATAAAGAAATTGCAATCAACGACACAGCTGACATTAAATAGTATTTTGTATTGCCAAAACCTTTGCTCATTTTCCAACTATTTATACTTGTAGACGCCACAAATTCTTCGTTCATGACTTAACAGTGACTACCAACATACCCGCAGCAAAACTGTTTTTGGTAAGTGGGTGAAAACCAGTGTCCTAAAATAAACTTGGAAACATGGAGTATGTGGTCACCACCTTGACATCCCAAGTCACACAATATTTTATAGACTTACACCTACACTAAATGTGAAGGTACATTCATTTGCAACATTTGAATATGTGCAGTGCAACTATACTGCTCACAAAAATTAGTGGATCTTTTTTTCGGGATATTTTATTTTGAAATATCTCCTACTTTTTGAAAGCATTATATTTTGTGGTACCAGAATTTCAGTTCAATTATTATAGCAAAACCATTATAGGAACACAATGCACATTCATCAGTTTATCAGTCTCTGTGAGGCTATCTGGTAGGTCTACCCAAAGCAGGGTTGCATTAATGTGGGCATACGCATAGATTTGCATATACAAATAAGATGACTCAGAATGCAGATCACTGGTCACTGACAAGCCTTCAGGCTCAGGACACACTACAGTGAACAGTGCAACAGCAGTACTGTCTTTTGTCTGTCTCTCTCCCAACGTAATCAGCTGTGATGCAATGATTTCATTTGTGCTAGATGGCCAGGTCTGAGCATCTAAGAAGCTGCTGATGTACTGAAAGTTTCGTGTGCAGCCATCTTTAGGATTCTAGCGAATGGTTGAAAAAAGAGAAGATATCCAGTGTGCAGCAGTTCTCTGGGCAAAAATGGCTTGTTGATGACAGACGTCAGAGGAGAAGGGCCAGACTGGTTCAAGCTGATATAAAAGCAGCATCAAATATCCACTTCCAATAACAAACGTATTCAGAAAAGCATCTCTAAATGCACTACATGTTGAAACCTTAAAGCAGATGGGCTACTGCAGCAAAAGACCACACTAGGTGCAACCCAAGTTAGTTCACTAAAATTAGACAATAAAAGATTGGAAACATTGCCTGGTATGGGATGGTAGGGTCGGAATTTGTAAGGAACATGAAAGCATTTAGAATTTTGGTTTAGAATTTTGGTTTTATTGTAATGGTGTATTTGTGTGGTGTGGGTGTATTTTCTTGGGACACTTTGGCCATTAATAACTTTAACTGAGCACTGTTTAAATGCCACAGCTTACCTAAGTATTGTTACTGATCATGTGTATTCCAATAAAATAACTTCCAGTAGGATAACATGCCGTGTCACAAAGCTCATATTATCTCAAACTGGTTTCTTGAACATGACAATGAGATCACTGTACTCAAATGGCCTCCACAGACACCAGATCTCAATCCAATAAAGCATCTTTGAAATATTGTGCGACAAAAACGCAACTGCATGCATACATACAAACCTACACACAAATATGTATCCATACTGGAATGCACTGTTTAACATCCATCTGATCAACATCTGCTCGCTTTAACAGCAGAGGTCTTAAAATAAATATTCCATCTTTCAGAGCAATGCCTATGCCAAGGATGGGTGCTGGGCCCCATGCAAGACCAGGAGAAACATAATTAAATAAATAAATCATTTATTAGAAAAATAGTACATGTGAAAAAAGCTAGATGGTCTAGTAGGTAAGCCTAGGGCGACAGTGGATAGAAAAAACTCCCTAAATGCTGAAGGAGGACCAAGATTCAAAAAGGGACCCATCCTGCTTGGGTGGCTCAGATGTCAATTGAAATAGTTAAGTTTGAATTAATAGTCAAATTAATCAAATAATAACGAATTAATTAAATCATGTAAACGATTTAAGAGTTATCCACTGCGCTGCCTTGCCACACTCTGAAAAAGACTGTACAAGAACTGAAACATGAAAATAAAAAAACATATCTGACTCTTTTTTTAAATACTCATATTCCCTTTGAAGAGACTGAAGTCCAGATCGTAAGTACAAATATGCGTCCCCGCTCCACTCCCCTACCCCAGGCACTTTAATTTCCTTTTGAACTTCTTCATGCTACTTTAATTCATGTGTACATGCAGAAGCTCAGCAATGTGTTTACACACGATTCACTCTCTGCATTTAATTCTGTTTATGTATTCGATTTGCGCAAGACATACAGGGGTTGGACAATGAAACTGAAACACCTGGTTTTAGACAAAGGTTTGGCTATAGCAGCCTGGCCGTG
>JAUZSU010011837.1:0-11105 GCA_034780255.1 Parotocinclus maculicauda
GATTTGTTTCGGTACTTTAGGATTTGGTCCTAATAAGTGGCTGGTCCCATTAACCGGTGGTCCTATTAACCGGAATCGACTGTATTTGCATTTTGTCCAGGCACCAGTGTAGGTGTGAATGAAAAGAACTGGATCGAAAAGACATTGACGTTACATTTTACAATAGAAATCAGCCATGAAGTTTCTACGTTTCATAAGGCATTGATGTTGAAGTCCAAATGTTACTGAAACCAGAATTAAAGGAGCAGCTGAAAAAAAACTAAGTTATCGCACATAATTGGTACAAAATAAGAAGGAACTAAACTGCTTCCTGAAGACATTCTGTGGATACCTGAAATTTTGCTCCACACGAACAATCGACGTCTTCTGTTTTGAGACACAAAAAGGTGAGTGTTCTCTAGTTATAATTGATGTTTTATTTGACTGATCTTCTCCTTGCTTGTAATAGGGTTGTAAATAATGGCACTATATTTAAGTGTTGTGTATTAAGTGGCTAAAATATGATTTGGTTACATTTGCAGGTTTCTCGAGAAGAAGATCTTCTGAATGCCTTTCAGGGTTAGTTGTGTAAGACTCTTGTTACACCTTTGATGTCTTTTGATTTATGTTACTTTTTTCACTTTTCATGGAACTTCATATTTTTGTACTACTAATCAAATGAATCTCGAGAACACTTTGCATAATTGCAAATAAAATAATTCCAATTTCTTTGTTGATGGTTTTTTTATTCCCGTGTAAGGCGTAACTGCACAAATCTCACTTTAATCTAGTTCCAGCTCTTTAAAAATAGGGACATTGTTACAGTTGTTTTCCTTTGGGCACAGTTGTCAAATTGCGTAACTGCCTTTTCTCATGTCGGTTGATGTCAACTTAAAATCTTTTTTTTATCAACACCACCTAATAGTACGTGTGATTTGTTTTAATTTCCTGTAGTTATAACATGAGCTGAATTGATTTTAACCTTGATCATAGGCTGCCTGGCTGAGGAACAGTTCTGGCCTTCCACATCAGAACTTTATCCAAACAACGAGGGTCATTCTGATGAGAGAAAACCGCTTGAAGAATTTATTACAAGCGTAGGTAAGATCTGCATCTGTTCTTACACCTGCAGCTCTGGTATCGTTGCAGTAAGTGTCAGTTGCTGGGACAGGCGATTCCTGAGAGCCTAGGTTTGAATCCTGGGTGGGGCTTACAACATGAAGGTTGTGTGGTGAATTTATGGAAATGTGCAATAGACTAGCACCCTGTCTAGGGTGTTGCTTTGCCAATTCTGGGTTTGAAAAGGGTAAAACAGGATTTGGTCTCCAAAGTGATTACCAAGAACAAAGCATTTAAATCTGTACACAAGTGGGACAATAAAACTGTATTTTTGCACAGATCCTGCAACGTTACGAAGTCTGCAGACGGTGATCTCGCGGCTTCTCGTGATCCACGAGCAGACACGCACACCTGTGCGCAGTCCTCCAAGACCTGGGGAACAGGAGCTCTTTCCTGGCTCTGGACTTTTCTTGCCCCCCTACAAACTGGCCTGCATGCACCAGGAATCCAGACAGGACAGCATGAGGCTCTTTCACCTCCTCTTTGAGCACTTCTTCACAGAGGAAGATCTTATTGGGGCTGTTGCTTTCGGTAAAAGAGGCAAAGTGCCGGATGGGAAAAAAATCCTGGACAGAAGAAAGGTTGATGGAATTATATGTAAGTTGTTAAACATTCATTGTATAGACAAAAGTTTGTGCATGCCATTTCCAAATAGTGAATTATGTTATTTCAGCAACACTCACTTTATAACATGGTAATAAACGCATACATTTCTGGATTTTCCATAGACAAATGGCGGCAGTAGAATGGGTTGTACTGACACACCATTGACTCTCAAGTTGACACATTTGCAACAATTCAGTTCATTAACATTCTTCCCTGCTTACCTGAAACAAAATCTGTTTTGATTTGCATTGACATTTCCAGCATTTAGCAGACTCCCTTATCCAGAGTGACTTGCAACTGATACAATTTTACAATCCAAACAATTGTGGGTTAAGGGTCTTGCTCTTGGACCCAAATGTGGCAGCTTGGCAGAGTTGGGATTTGAAACCTGGACCTTTTGGTCCAGAGTCCAGTACTTTAACCGCTAGGCTACCACAGTCTCACAGAAAGGCTCGGAACCTTGACCTTCATGTTAAAAATGCACTGGAATGCCAAAAGTTAGTCTGGGCTCTAACATTAGAAGCCGACCTTACAGTCATATTCCAAAACAAAGGCTGTTGTTGCAGCAAGGCAAGGGCAAACTCCATTCTAATACCCATGTTTTGAATGTACTATTTGGATGTCCACAAATGCTTTGTCTGTATGGTATACCTAACCTTTTATGTCAACACCTTAACATAAAGTCTGGTAGATGGTTCGATGTTGACTGTCATTTGTTTGATTTTTGTTACAGCTTACGTGCTGCGTTGTTCCAGTTTGAATGGATGGACGCCTGTGGAGTCAGCCAAGCTGAAAAAAGCCTGCATCAACAAATGCAGGCTAAGAATTGGCCAGAGGAAAAAGTTAGCACAAGGACCATATCATTATCACAAGTCTGAGCCTTCATATATCTGAAATCTTTTAGAAGATTGTCAGATCCCTGTTTAAATCCCACTCACGATGAACTGTTGATGTATTTTTCTTCTTCTTAATATGTTGAATATGAAAAATAGGACACTTAAAATTAGGATACTTATTTTGCCATTTGCCTATTCTGAGTCATACCTTTCTAATTCTTGATTATGAGCTGAATCGGGTGTGGTAAAGTGCAAACCTGTAGGAGTACTGATGGAGATGCAAAGAAATCTGTCCAGTCAAATAAATGCAACCAACATTTCTGTTAAGAATGATTATTATGAAGTTGGAGTAGAGAACACAGATGAATGCCGGTAAAAGATAAATGCAGCTTCTTAAATAAGAATATGTGCTCTAACAGCACATATATGGGGGTTAAATATACTGCTCACAAAAATTAGTGGTTATTTCACCAATAACAAGGGAGTCACCAATAATACGAGTGAAAGCTCTTATAACTGAACCAAAGTCTGAATATTCAGTGGTATGGGGCTGGACAGAAGGCATGTTAGATATAGTTAGAAGAAGACAATTAGAATTGTACTGCTTACAAAAAAGAGGGGATACTTTCAAATGAAATCTTCTATAATGAAACATCCCCTAATTTTGTGGGAAGTGTATTTTAAAAGTCATAAAAATGTAAAGAAATTAAAAATGCGGGTTGTATCCATCATTATTTGGAAATAAATTAGAAATGATTTTATAACATGTTATTTAAAAGTTTAAAGTAAATAAAAGAGCAAAAGGCTTTGATTTTCCTATCAGTATGGATAATTTTGTTCATGGGAATTGAACACGTTCATGGATAAAATGCACTAAATGTCAAAGTGAATCGCTTAATTGCTTTTTTGTTACATTGACTAATACGTAACAGAAATATCTTCAAACACAAAAGTCCAAATATCAGATGGGATCTGGTGGCTTTTGTAAGACTTCCTATAGTCTTGATCTTATCACACATACTTATCTTAAGGAAGTGCTTTATGGGCTCAAATGAAAACCTGTCATTTAAGTTGTTTTACATGGCTTGCCATCACTTTTGTCAGTGCATCTGCTGTTTAGTTTTAATTCCTAAATGTTTTTCTAAACAGTTAAGTGGCAGTTTGCTTGCCCACACACACATAATAATTCATGTGCTGGTGGTACCTTCTGGCCAGTTCAGGTCCCCAGTTATGCCCAGCCCTGTGATGAACTACTAGCCTTTTCAGTCTACATCCTCTTCTCCTCCCTGTGATTTCCAGGATAAGCTGCAATCCTACTAAATTTACATTTCCAGCATTTAGCAGACACCCTTATCCAGAGCACCTTACAGTTATTACAGTTTTACAGTCCAAGCAATTGTGGGTTAAGGGTCTTGCTCAAGGACCCAACCGTGGCAGAGGTGGGATTTGAACCCTGAACCTTCTGGTCCAGAGTCCAGTACCATAACCACTAGGCTACTACAAGTCCCACTACTACTACTATTAATCACATATTTGCTGACTGAATATTTAAGGAAAGTTTTTGGGCTGTGTGAAATATTCACTCTTTCCTATGTTCTATAAAGGATATACTGTAGAGCATTATCAAGCTATACAGAACAGAGCTTGTAAAATAGTTTAGTTATTTGACAGCACTTTTTATATTGTTGCTGCTTTACCACATAAATACCACATGCCACACTACACTGCTCATGAAAAATGGGGGATATTTCCAAATTTATTTTTTGTGAGAACTATAGATCAATTGGGGGAAAAGATCAGTAAGGGCTGCTTAGTATTGTATCACGTTGGAGTCCTGTTATTTTACCAGTGTTCATTTGATCTAAATTAAGATATTGATAGATTTGTGAGTGTGGATTCTCATTAAAACAGTTTTAAACACCTGTTCTAATTCTGCCACTTTGTTTTAAAACACAAAATGTGTCAAAAGATGGTAGTGATTCCTGGATGTTAGGCTTCATTAAAGCCCCACTATAGAAATGTTTACAAATAGGATGGATTGTCCCCAGAGAGAGTCCCGAGTGTAGGTTAGCTATCATTTGAATTCGGTTTTTAACAGGTTGACTGACAGTGAGAGGTTTTTGGCTCTCTAGTCTTTTCTGGACTAGTCATATGTGTATATGTACGGTGCATTGTTTCTGTAATTATGAAATAATGACTCGGAGCAGGTAAACCATCTCAGCTTCTGAGTGTGTAAAACACCCTGTGCCTCAAGACCTCGATGTGGAATATGTATTCATTTACATTTCTGATGTTAACAATTACCAGTGTAGTCAGATTGCAAAGTATTCATTTAGAGAAAGTGCTTAAATATTGGTCTTTTTGTTTTACATTTCCATTAATCCTTATTTTATACAGTATGTTAATAAAATATATGTACCAGGGTAACATTGTTTTGATGGAGTATCTGCAGTTATTTCAAATGTCTTTCTCCTGGTATATCATCACACTCTGGATTCATCTTTGAATCCTAGCTATAACAATGAAGCAGACCTGGAGCAAAATAAGCTTATTATATTTCACTTTTCCTCCTAATAAACAAATGTAGCTTTTTCTGGCAGTGTACAGAAACACAAAAGACTCTCTCTGCTCGTGGATTTGTACTTTTCTGTTCAGGGGCAGCAGATGGATGGTGTTAAAATGGCATTTATTGTATTATGTGGATTTAAATGAGTTTTATTGGTCTCTGCTGTGTGTATTGCATATTCACAACATGATAAATCATTTGCTGTGTGTGTGTGTGTGTGTGTGTTCGCGTGTGTATATGCTTTGCTACGTTTTATAAAATGTACGTGTGGCTGTGAATGCAACAGAACATTAGTTATCTGATGCCAAGTCTAGCTAAAGTGTACTACACTGTTCACAAAAATTAGGGGATATTTACTTTTTCATTTTAAAATATCGCCTAATTTTTGTGAGCAGTGTATACAGGTATGCACCAATTAACGTCTGCATTACATACTGTGAAACAGAAAATTGATAAACAATGATATTCATTAAAATACAATATAAAAACATTTGGTATGGTACTGTACAATAAAGTACTTATCTTTTGTATCTTTTGTAAAACGTTTAACACTTAATGAAAACAACGGTAGGAAAGTTACCATGTTTTCTGCCTTTCAAGACTGCGATTCTTTGTCATCAGTTGTCGTAAGGTTTTGCACATACTAGTTTTCTGTCATTCAGATGTGAATAAGATTGAAATAAGTATTTTGTTTTATAATTCCTAAGACCTCAGCCGTTACACTGAACAGACATTGATCGGAGAGACGTCAAACGGCGCATACCTGTACTAAAATATACTAGAAATGTTATATGTGAATATTTACGTACTAATTTACTATTCTGCCACGTACAAAAATGAGTAGATTTTGTCAGTGCATTAACCTCTATTTATTTTTTACATGTAAACAGTTTTGATATTTTGATGCATCTGATGCTTGTAATAAAATATTAAAATACAATCAAGAACTCAACGTACTTTGAAGCAGCTGTTTATTTTTTAACTCGCAAACTTGAACTTTCCTTTCATTCGCAAACTTTTAGATGCTCCTTTCCTAGTAGAACACTGCATGTACGTTTAAAAGGGATGCCAGTTCCTCACATGACCAGGCACTTGCTTTGCCAGGGGAAGATCTCCTAACCGTCCTCTCTCCCTCAGACACAGCCTGCATGTAATCCCAAATCACCTGGATTTCAGCCAACATTAGACAGCTCTCCTAACATGACACAAATTGCTTGTATTTTAATTTATTTTTAAATGTCAACCTTAGCTTATGTCTTTTTAAAAGTGCACTTTTTCTGCATTCAGAGTTTCCTCAGCTGTTCTATGTGTCTGTAAAGCAGCAGCAGCTCCTGGAGCGAATGAGGTTGAGAGGCTCAAGGCTCTTCTGCAGACTGAGAGGAAGAAAAGTGTGACTCTTGGTGAGATGGTTAACAGCCTCAAACAGGACAAGGAGCTGCTGCAGCAGGAACTCACCAAGAAGGCTGAGCTCATCTGCGAGTTCCTGCAGGACCAACTCCGGCCAGGTAACTACCAGGCTTTCACATTGTATTTACATATAAATTATGATGGATGTTACACACGCTCACCTGACACTATTAGGTTCACCTGTTCAACCGCTCTTGAACAGCAAATATCTAATCAGCCAATCAGCTAAAAAGAGCATCAGAATGGGACAGAAAGGTGAATTAAGTGATACTAAACGTGGCATGTTTTTGCTGCTAGACAAGTGTTTCAGAAATAATATTGCTGTTGTGTTACTTTAGCAGAAAAGAGAAGAGGTCACCCCTCCAGTCAAATGGAAGCAGGAACTTCCCATCAGCTCATTGGTTCATTTTCTGAAGATGGCATTCCTTTCGAGTCTCCTGCACTGTTTGACTCCTTTGAAGAAGTGGAGCTGCACCCGTTAGACAGAACGAGGACCATTAAGATATCTTCCAAGAGAAACCGAGATGGAGAGAACACACGAGTGAGGAGTAAGTGATGGCTTCTGCAGTGCTGGTACTACCAAATAGTAGTGCTTTATACACCCGCTCACAACAGCTCCCCTTATTTTTGTGAGAAGTATATAAGCTTAAAGCCAGACTTTTTTTATTGCTTGTTTTGCGGATCCGCCGACGATCATATTGGAAGAATACAAAAAAAAAATACTTTTTTGGTATTTAGCAGATCCCAAATGGCACCAATGGTAGAAATTAAAAAAAATTATAATTATTATATTTTTTTTAGCTTTTTCCGCCCTCTGGTGGAGAGCCAACGGTTTTGTTCTGTTCATTTAATTTTTTTTCAGATTCACATTAATTTAATTGTAGGTTAAATAAATTTTTTTTTAATTTTTTAAATTTTTTAAATTTTTTCCTCCTTCCTTGTATTGATTCCACATAGTCCTCGAGAAATTAAAAAGTGCTGCAAAATAAAGATTTATTTTTCTTTTTTTCCCTCCCTCTTCAGTAGATTCTTAAGTAGGGACATCCGAGGAACAAGCAATTAAAAAAGTCTTTTTTTTTTTTTAATTTAAACTGCACTGCACAACCATATAAGAGGAAACCACAAGCTTCAACAGAATGAATTCATTACGTTTTGAGAATTTAATAACATGAATGTCATCATGTTCAAATTCAGGTTTATTTCTATAGTGCTTTGTATAGTAGAGCACTGTCTCCGAATGGCTTTCCAATTATCTATTATCTTTTGTCGTCTAAGCCCAATCCCAGCTTGAGCAAACTGACAGTGGCAGGGAAAAACGCCCTAAATGTTACAGGGAGAAACGAGTAGAAATGTGTTTAAATAGTACTGTTGTAACCTTGCTTCTATTGTGACTAGCCATTGATGCTGCAACTCGAATGTACTCACTGAAGAGGTCAAAAGACTTTAGAACTCAGGATGCAGTTGTGACACAGACAGTGATTACCAGTGTGACCAGTATCTGATTAGACACTCAGTGTTGCCACAAGGGGGTGTATAAGTGCTTCTCCCACAGTCCTATAAGTTCATCAGAGGCTACTTTTTAGTAGTGTACCTCTTTGTGTGACTGTAAGGGGGGCGCATCATTGGATTGAGAGAAAAAGAATGGTTGATTTGACAAACTGAACATCATCTAGACTGTTCTTACGGAGCTGTTTCTAGTTACCAGTACTAGTTAGCAGTGGTTCACCAACAAGTAGGAGCAGCTCATACAGTTTTGTTGACCACCATCCAGACACTTTTGGCACCTTTATTATACACCCCTGTCTCTGTCCAGACCATTTACAGGTGCTTAGAAAATGTATTGGCCCATTATGTGTCCTGCCATTGAGCAACTTCATTTGCAGTGGCGTTGTGACTGAGAAACCTCCACTGCTATGGACTGGGACCAGATGATCTTGGATCCAAGAAGGGTCGGGTATGAGTATGGAGGCCTTGTGCTGAGCGCTTCAGTCCTGCCTTTGCTGAGGAAACTGCCGCAACTGCTGGTGTGATGATCAGGGGGGCATCAAAGACGACATTCTGTCAACCTCATTAGTGATATTAGGGGCACCTAGAACTTCAGAAAGGATCTACAGGCTCAGCTGCAACATCTGTGGGCAAATGTGCCCCAGGTGCCCCTACCATAGGGAACCCGTTTGCCTCCGATGTTAGCCAAACTGTTTTCAACTTGCTTGTGAACCTGTAATTTTTGTAATGACCTTCAATAGAATCTGCTCCAGTATCCTTACAGTAACACATTCATATTCCTGTCCACAGTGAAAAACGTGGTCGGTGTAATTGCACGTTACATGACTGCTCTGCAGGAGTTCCGCCGCAGCGTCTCCATGAAAGTGGCCTTCGACCGAGTCGGTGTCGACCGTAACACCATCTCCAGAACGGCAGCCATCGCAGAGCTGAGTCTAGCAGCACCAGAGGTCTTTCACGCTCTGCCTCCGTGGGACGAGAAAGAAGAGACACTCGCTCGCTATGCTGTGAGGTGTCGGCAAGCCATGGACGACAACATCAAGGCCAAGATTAAAGCTATGAAGGCGAAAGGGGAACTCTTACCCATCGTCAGCAAATAAAACCCGCTCAGTACTTTATCTGATGATCCTCTCCTGACGTCCGTGTCCCCCTTTAGTCGGATTCTCCTGTAGCATCTGCCTTGGTGGTGATTTCCAGCTGTGATGTTGTCCAGGTAGAAGAGCACTAAAGCATTTTAGACTTTGATAATCAGGAATTTTAGAACAGTATAAGAAATGCTTGTTTTTTTGTATTGTGAATGATCTCGTACCAATGATTGTGCCATGCTGACCAGTACTGATCTCGGTGTCACCCGTTAGTCTGTACTTATTGATATTGATCTTGACAGTTTCAGTGATGCATGCTTCTGTGTCTCGAATCATTCAGTTGGTACTTTTGGCCCTCAACTCCATGTCACCTGTTTAATGAGTTGGTGAAGTCACCATCACATGCCTAATAGCTGGTGAGTCACTGGCTGGCAATAAAGTGAACGTTCAATTTTTCTTACTTGTTGGTCCTGTTTACTAGTTGTTGGTTTGTTTACACATGCCACAGAGGAATCAGAGCGTCTGCTGGAATTCACAGGACTCATGAACAAGGACCATGGAGCTAAAAGTTCACCGCTGCATTGTTTCCCCTTTCTGGCACAGCCGATCATGGATGGATTTGGAACAAAACTTGTTTGGAATTCGCCACGGTGATGTAAGCAAACTGTGCCACTTGTTAGATATTCGGCATACAGGAATCAGGAGACCGGGTATTTGACAGTAGAGATTTATTGAACACATACAGACGTATGGGCTCAGCTGGTAAGACCAATGAAATCCAGTTTAGTCTGGAGCAGTCTAATTAGTCCAGTCTTGTGGAGAATTAAGGTATTCTCAAACGTAGTGTCTTCCAGCCTCAGTCTCTACTTTGCAGGGGAAAAGGGTTTTTTATCTATTCTAGCGATAAAGGGGGTGTCGGCAGGAAGGGGGTCTGAACAAAAGGCTTTGAGACAAAAGGACCACTGAAACCGGTAGGTGTTGAGACAGTAGGTCAAAAGGGGGTAATATACATACAGGAACAAAAGGTGTCTGGGTAGACGGGGGTGCTGATTAAATCAGTCTATAAATTAAATCCGTTTCTGTCACACTCCAGTGCCCTCTTGAATCATTGTAAATCTCACCAGGCAGTGCTGGCTTTGTTTTAGGGTCCCATAACTGCTAGAAATGTGACCAGTGTCTCTGCTTTAGGCTTAGTGAAAATGTTTTTATTGTTGGTGCTATGTGGATTTGTTGCATTTTACCATTATAGTTTGTACACTAAAGTAGTGCTTTATTGTAAGAGGGATTTTTCAGATCTCACATTTCTGACTACAACCCTACAAACATTGTTTCTTTAAGCCTTTAAGGACCATGGGGAATCTTTGTCCCATACTTTTAAATGGACACCAAATGCGATTGCAACAACCGACGGTCCTGAAAGGGTTAAAGTTAAGTGTTGCAGGCAAAAATGCCTTATGTGTTTTTTTCTTAACCCTTTCATAATCGTAGGTTGTTTCATTCGAATTTGGCGTCCATTTAAAAGTATGTGACGAATGTCTTTTGATCTTCAAAGGGTTAAGGTGTGCTCTTACCCAGTGGCGGTAACGATTTATTTCTCATTAAAGTGGCTCTGGTCTTTACTCCTAATAATAACTCCAACATCAACTATGATAACCAACAGCAGGGGTCACACTACTGTAGAACCTGAATCACTGTACCTCCCTCAGTGATGTCGATGACTATAAGCTTGGAATTGCTGCTGCTCTTCTCATGCACCTGTATTCTTAGAGGCCAGACCTTTTTAATTGCTTGTTCCTCGGATGGCCCTACTTAAGAATCTACTGAAGGAGGAAAAAAATTAATATAAATCTTTATTTTTCAGCACTTTTCAATTTCTATGACTATGGGGAATCAATACAAGGAAGGAGGGAGGAGGAAGGAATAAAAATATTTTTGGATTTAAAAATAACATTTATTTAACCTACAATGAAATTAAAGTGAATCTGGAAAAAAAATTTAATGAAC
>JAUZSU010011858.1:0-11103 GCA_034780255.1 Parotocinclus maculicauda
TTGGAATAAGGCTGTAACGTAACAAAATGTGGAAAAAGTGAAGCGCTGTGAATACTTTCCGGATGCACTGTATATAGCTATACTTATGAAGGATTTAAAAAGAGTGTGAAAAATAATAAAGAACTGACTACAAATGGTGACTACAAAAATGTAACTATCAGAGAGGCAGCCCTGTTAACAAAATAAAGGGAATGTAAAATATTTCCTTTTGTAGAAGCCTTGAAGTCTGAAAACAAATAAAAATGAAGCCAGCACAACAGAAATATCAAAAACACACATAGCCTGTTTAAAACATATGTGCACACTGTATCCAATTGGGCTGCATAGCTGTTGTCCCAGAAGGAAGCCGTTTCTGAAGAAAGGCGCAAATTGTCAACGTTTCCTGAAGACATGGTCCATGACTGCTAAACTTATTTGGTTCAGATGGTGTCAATGTGTTACAGCAAACAGGTGAGGAGTACAAAGACATGCCTGTTTGACCTTGTTATCTGTATAAAAAACACCTGTTCACAGCCTCAAACAGTCAGACTTCAAACTTAACCATGGCTAAGACCAAAGAGCTGTCAATGGACACCAGAGAGAAAATTGAAGACCTGCACTCAGCTGGAGAAGACTGAATCTACAATAGGCAAGCAGGTTGGTGTGAATCAATCAACTGTAGGAGCAATTGTAAGAAAATGGAAGACATACAAGACATTTGATAATCTCCCTCTATCTGGGGCCCCATGCAAGATCTTATTCTTTAGGGTCAAAATGATCATGAGAACAGTAAGCAAAAATCCCAGAACTACACAAAGGGACCTGATGAATGACCAGCAGAGAGCTGGGACCAAAGTAACAAAGGCTATCATCAGTAACACTCTACGCTGAGAGGGACTCAAATATTGCAGTGCGATGTGTGTGTCCCCAGAAGAAGACTGGCAGAATATCATGTGGTCAGATGAAAACAAAATAAAACTTTTTGGAAAAAACTCAACTTGTCGTGTTTGGAGGAAGAAGAATGCTGAGTTGCATCCCAAGAACACCATACCTACTGTGAAGCATGGAGTGAAAACATCATGCTTTGGGGCTGTTTGTGTGCAAAGGGGACAGGACGACTGATCCATGTTAATGGAAGAATGAAATGGCCCATGTATCTTGAGAATTTAAAACCTACTTCCATCAGTAAGAGCATTGAACTCAGGCAACAGATGAATGGCTCCGCAAGAAGCATTTCAAGGACCTGGAGTGGCCTAGCCAGTCTCCAGCCCTCAACCCCACAGAAGATTTGTGGAGGGAGTTGAAGTCTGTGTTGCCTAGCGACAGCCCCAAAACATCACTTCTCTAGAGAAGATCTGCATGGAGGAATGGGCCAAAAAAACCAGCTAAAGTTTGTGCAATCCTGGTAAAGACTTACTGGAAATGTTTGACCTTTGTCATTAAAAACAAAGGTTATGTAAGGTCAGGTATTAAGTTGAACTTTTGTTATTGTCCAAATACTTATTTTCCACCATAATTTACAAATAAATTATTTTAAAATCTTCTTGGATTTCGTCTCTTATAGTTATGGACATATTTAGCCTATATATATATATATATATATATATTGCTTACGGTGAGAAATGTAAATATCCCCTATTTTTTGTGAGCATTGTACTCTTGGTGCAACCACAACAGAAGCAGTAAAATCGTTATCATCAACAACAACAACAACAACAACAATAATAATAATAATAATAACAATTATCCCCAGGTGCCATTGAGGTTCAATATGTTGCCCACTGCCAGAGGGACTTCTAGCCACTGCATGGGTTGGGCATCACATGGCTGTTCCTGAGGGTGTGAGGCCAGCTTCTCTGCAATAGTGACTCATACCTCACACTATGATGGTCTGGTGTCCCGTTCAGTGCACTTTTGCAATCGCGCTCTGAGATCTCTGGATATAGATAACAGCCCTGACTTGGGCAAGCAGGAATAAAACATGAATAAATAGCCAATCCCAATTGAAGCAAACCTATGGCTACAGTGGAAAGAAAAAACAGCAATATAAGGAATGTGGTCTTGTGGACTGTGGTGGCCTAGTGGTTAAGGTACTGGACTCTGGACCAAAAGGTCCAGGGTTGAAATCCCACCTCTGCCAAGCTGCCACAGTTGGGTCCTTGAGCAAGGCCCTTATCCCACAAGTGCTTCTATTGTAAGAATTGTTGTAAGTCGCTTTGGATAAGGCGTCTGCTAAATCATGTAAATGTAAATGGTCTGAGACTGAAAAGGAACTCATCCACCTTGGGTGACAAATGCTAAATGTAAGAATAAAATTAATTTACCTAGTCAATCTAGTCACTTTGCAGTAATAGTTAAAATAACAGAAACAAATGAATAAATAAAACAGCATACAAAATATTTGCAGTATTTCTTTCGATAAACAGAGTCAGAGTCACTTTAGGATCATGAATCCTCAGCAGAAAAGTCTCCTGTGCGTTGGCTCTTGTAAGAAAGTTCCTGTCCTCCATTGGGGCCCGGGCATGGTGGGACTGGATACTGATGAAGTAAACAAGTTAAGTGGAGCTTAGTTTGTTGCTGGAACTAGTACTTCTCCTGTGTCTGCTGTCAGTTCACATTCAAATCCCCAAAATGCTGTTTTTTAACTATAAAATTGCTATTAAGCTTCTATCAAAAGATAAAGACAGAACCCAAAGACTGTGCTCCAGACTGTCAAATATAAATGTTATAATGTAAGTAGAGGAAAATAGGGATACACATGTATACGATGTACCATACATAGTAGAGGTGGTTGTACATATTTAAGCTGCAATATTTAATTTAAAAAATCTGATTAACAAATTGTAATAATATATATTTTTGCATAAGTATTACTGGAAATATATTACTAGAAACATCACCTATTTTATCTACAAAAAAGTAAAAAATGTTGGTGATCAGTGTAATTGGACTTTATTAGGGTCAGATGTATGACTTTATCTGTTAAACATAGATAACATCGTATATTATTAAATGCATGTTGTTCAAAGGCTCATATCTTCCCTTTTTTCTCGATTACAGCACTTCTGAATAGGTGCTATTAATTATATTTGACATTTCTTTGTTCTGAATTGCTTGCCTTGACACCTAAATAGAAAACAAGCGCTTTAGGGAGGAAAATCAGCAAAAAAATGAAATAAATTAAATGAAAAGCAGATGTATCTGCAAATTAATCATGCTCCAGATTGTTTGCTGTGAAAGCAAGAGGAGATGCGCTTCTCTTCACAACTGCCATGATTTACAGTGCTTCCGAGCAAACTGATGAACAATATGCAGTACGGAGGAGACAGTTCATCAAACTGCGGTGCTTAGTAAGAAAAAGGACAGAAAAGTCTGCGGCCTACCTTTAAAAAGATGCATTAAGGCTGCTTCCTCACATGATTCTTGATGTCTTTCATTGGGAATAATGGACGATGAGCTGGTGACATGCTGCATAAATCACAGAGACTCATGTCCTGTTTACCCTTTAGAGGCTACCAGGAACAATATCTGTACAGTCCAGATGTTCTGCTACGCGTAATCATAGGACTAAAATGCACTAAAATTATCGCTCAGCTTTTGTCTTGTTTGGATTTTAGCCAAGCTAATGATGTGAAACACACAGCAGACTTAAAACTTTGCTAAGCACACTTTGCTTCCACACAGCAGATTCAGTTAAGGGTTCTTTTCTCCTGCTTGGGGCAAAACCACCTGAATAAATCTACTGGCTTTAATTTAATCACATGCCAGTACTTGCAGCATGTAATCAGAATGGATTTGTGCTTGAACCTTTATGTGATGAGGCCTTTAAATGCCATTTTACATGTGTAAACTGTCTCTCAGTTCAACAGTAAATGTCGTCGACATATCACACTGTACACTTCTGGCTTTTGGCTCAAAGAAAAGTAGAACCTTTGAAGGTTTTATAACAAAAAAGTTCACTTGTTTTTTTGTTGCTGTTGTATGTTTGCTTGTTTGCTTTGGGTTGTTTTTTTTCCCTTCATATTTCTAATATATTTTATATAAGCTATAAAGTTGTATTAGCTCAGAAAATCTAATACTTATATACAAATGTCCACAAATTATATGTGCAGCATTAACCAAAACCAGGTAAAATGTTAACAACATCTAACCAAACTTTTAAAATATAATTAAAGCGTTAAGACCTCAGTTTGGTCAGAAAATCTGACTTAAATGCTTAACCATTTGTATTTAGGAGCTAAGGCCACTGAATGAAACCAAACAGTTCTTGAGACTAATTTGGCAGGAACTATTCCTGGCAGAGCTCCATTTAAAATTACATTTATTCCAGAACATTCTAATTGTTTTCATTCGCACTGCCAGTAGGAACACCATGTGATGCTGTGGTGATGTAAAACCAAGCAAATTTTTCTGAGACAACTCAAAACTGCACTGTATCATTTAAACATGAAGATTTGTTATACAGCAAAAAACATAAAAGTACAGTTTAAAATGTCAGTTGAGGCAAGGTTTTATTAACAATCAAGGTTGTTATGTAAAAGTTAGCCTCATACTGTATATACACTAAAGTAATGCATGTCTGTGTACCCAGAGCAAACCCATGCGAAGTACATGCAGATTCCACTCAGGAAGGACACAGTTCGCTCGACCTGGGATTAAACCCAGAACCTTCTTGCTGTGAGTAATACCCAGAACTACCCACCAAGCCAGCCAACCATTTCCTATGCACTCAGAAAATACCTTCCTAGTAAGAGCTAAAAAAGTATACAAGGCTGAAATGTCATCTTCTCACAGCGTGATTTCACGTGGGATTTTATTTGTACATATAAAGATAGAATTTATACTTAAATATCAGGCTTAAAATGCCTAGGTGGGTGGGCTATGATGTAATAAGTATCTGCAATCGGAAGAAATGTCTGTCAGTTCCATTGTGATGACATCAATAAAGAATGAGTTCTCATTTAATAGAACGAGTTGTCTCACTTATTAATATAATTTGTCAAATAAGGATTTAATAACAGTGTCACATCAAACCAAAATAAATCAGCACACTTAATGAGAATAAAAAGTTTAATATACTGCTAAGTCTTTACTGAATTCTGTTTGCCATCGTTAAAGATGTGTGAAGCAGGAGGTTCTGTGTGATGACAACATGGTTTAGTTAAGAGTTTCTTGTTGTTTGTTCCTGGACTATTTCCTTTTCCAGATGCTATCAAGACACAAAGCTCATTAGTGTTGGGTATGTGTGTTCAGTAATCACAAACGAAAGGTTTTTACAGCATCACATTTTTTAAACAGCAAAAATTTGCAAAATTAGCATTTCGGGATGTGGCTGTGATATGAGGACAATAGGTTAAGTACAATTCCAATTCCAATGAAGTTGGGACGTTGTGTAAAACATAAATAAAAATGCAAATTGATGATTTGCAAATCCTTTTTAACCCATTTTAAATTGAACACACCACAAAGACATTTTATATGTCTTAATATTTAATGTTTAAACATTTCAACATTTCTCATTGTGAAATGGCATGGAATGTAGGGATTTATGGTCAAAAGATTAGGAGAATTGGACAACATCTCTGCAAGTAAGCGGCACGGCCAAAAACCAACAATAAATGTCCGTGACCTGTGGCTCTGCATTAAACACTGACATCATTCTTTAACGGATATTATCGTGCTCAGCAACACTTCAGAAAACCATTCACATTGAACACAGTTCATTGCTCTATCTACAAGTGCAAGTCTACCATGCAAAGCAAAAGTCATATATCAACAACACCCAGGAGCACTGCTCATCTGAGATGGACCGATGCAAAGTGAAAAAAACGTCCTGTGGTTGGTTTGACGAGTTCACATTTTAAATTGTTTTTGGAAATCATGGACGTTGTGTCCTTTGAGCCAAAGAGGAAAAAGACTCAGCGCAAAGTTCAAAGGCCAGCATCTCTGATGGTATGGGGGTGTTTGCACCAGTTCCCAAACGCTAACTGAGTGTTGTTAAAAGAGAAGGTGATGTAACACAGTGGTAAACATGCACATGTGCCAACTTCTTTGGCACATGTTGCAAGGATTCAATTCAAAATGACTAAATATTTGCAAAATACAAAAACGTTTATCCATTTGAACATTAAATCGCTTGTGTTTGCAGTGTATTCAATTATATATGGATTGAAAATAATTTGCAAATCATTGTATTCTGTTTTTATTTATGTTTTACACAACATCCCAACTTCATTGGAAAGGGAGTTGTATATATCCCTTTACTACTGTGCAGTTTATTATTAGTTGTCTTGTGTAGTCCCCTTTGTATGTCAAAATCCAACATCTGCTATCTTAAGCAAGTACATTGTGCTATTATTTGTTTTTACAACAGTGTGTACTTTGACTAGCTAGCAGAGTAAGGCTTGCCTAACATTACTGCTAAAAAGTATGTAGTGTACAATGTTTCCATTTTCACTCATACATTATTATGCAGCATAGTTTGAGAAATAGACAGACTGTGTTCCAGTCAACATATGAATATGTTTGACCCTCTTTTAATGATGTTACATTGAGTTTTCTCTCATCTCGCTACTGATATAAATAGATGTGCATATTACATATTTTTTGTAGCCCGGTCTCTCTGATAAGGCACCATATGACTGACCATCTGGCTGTTTTGTGTGTTGAAAGCAGTGTGCACTGTCATTACTCTACCTGAACAAGTAAAGGTCACACAGCAGAGAATAATGATGACTTGCGTCACGTTCCACCATCTGGAATTTACTGTAGGTACACATAATAAATTGCTATAATCAGATGCTACCTGAAGCGCTCACGAATTGAATATTTAGCCTTCAATAACAATAGCAGAAGGTTTGCAAATTCATGGCAATCATCCAGTCAGTAATTGGAATTTGTCCCGCAGACAACAGTCTTTGTATTTTTATTGGATGTGTTTTATCTATATTGAATAAGAAAGTATGAAAGTTTTATTTAAACCCCTACAGAGTCACCACATAGTCACCACTATCACCAATCCAGGATCCCCTCGGGTCTTAAATCCACGCTGCAAGACTAAAACATACTCCTCTCTCTCTCTTTCTCTCTCTTTCTCTCTCTCTCCCCATTTATCACTACATTCTTTATGTAACAAGCTAATTAAAGAACTTTTACTGCCCACTTTATTAGGTATACATTGGTATGGTGTTGGACCTCATTTTACATTCAGAATTGCCTAAATTAAATAAAAAAAAACTTTGATACATATTGAAATGATCACACAGTTGCTGCAGATTTGTTGGTTGCACATCTATAAAGTCAACCTCCCATTCCTTTACATCCCAAAGGGGCTTTAGTGAATTAAGGTCTGGTGACTGTGGATTGTCATGTTCAAGAAACCAGTTTGAGATGATTTGAGCTTTGTGAAATGGTGCATTATGTTGCTAAAAGTAGTTAGCAAAAGATGGCATACTGTGGTCATAAGGGGATGGACAAGACTTAGGCTGTGGCATTTGTACAATTTTCAGGTGATGTTAAAGGACCAAAAATGGGCCAAAACATATTCCCCACCACAGTAAAACATCACCACCACCACTACCAGCCTAAACTACTAATACGAGGCAAAATGGAGCAATGCTATCATGTTGTTGGCAAATTTTGATCCCAGACTTATTAGACCAGGCAAGGTTGTTTTTTTTTCAATCTTCAGTTGTCCAACTTTGTTTGTCGTGTGAAAAATAGCTGTTCATCAGATCACCACATAGTTTTCTGCTTCAAATGTTGGCATGTTGTGTGTTCAGATATGCTTGTCCCCATACATGGGTAGTGGGGGTTATTTGAATTGATATTTAAATTACTGTTGATTTACTATCAGTTTAAACTGATATTACTATCAGCTTAAACCAGTCTGACCATTCTCATTTAACACATGGCATCAAAAAGGCATTTGTGTTTACAAAACTCTCACTCACTGGGTATACAGTGGGGAAAAAAAGAATTCGAAACACTAACGATTTTGAATGTTTTCCCACCTACAAAAAATAGAGAGGTCTATATTTTTTATTGTAGGTACACTTAGCACTTTATTGTATTTTATTGCATGAAATAAGCATTTGATCACCTGCCAACCAGCAAGAATTCTGGCTCTCACAAACCTGTTAAGAAGCCCTCCTATTTTGCACTCATTACCTCTATTAATTGCATCTACTTGAACTTGCTACCTGTGTAAATAACAGCTGTCCACACACTCAGTAAATCGCACTCCAACCTATCCACCATGCATAAGAACGAAGAGCGAAGGAAACCAGTTATACAATTCCAGACCTGCACAAGGCTGGTATGGACTACAGGACAATAGGCAAGCAGCTTGGTAAAAAGATAATAACTGTTGGTGCAATTATTATAAAATGGAGGAAACACAAGATGACTGTTAATTTTCCTCAGTCTGGGGCTCCATGCAAGATCTCACCTCGTGAGTAAGGATGATTCTGAGAAAGGTCAGGATTCAGCAGAGCTACACAGAGGACCTGGTCAATAACCTGAAGAGAGCTGGGACCACAGTCTCAAAGATGACCATTAGTAAAACACTACGCTGTCATGGATTAAAATCCTGCAGGGCAAGCAAGGTTCCCCTGCAAATTTTCAGGCCTGTTTGAAGTTCCCCAGTGACCATCTGGATGATCCAGAGGAGGTATGGAAGAGAGTCATGTGGTGAGATGAGATCAAAATAGACCTTTTTGGTATGGACTTCACTCACTGTGTTTGGAGGAAGAAGAACGATGAGTAAAACCCCAGGAACCTCTCAACCGTAACGCATAATGGTCGAAACATCGTTCTTTGGGGGCGGTTTTCTGCAAAGGGAATAGTACGACCGCACCATATTGAACAGAGAATGGATGAGGTCATGTATCATGAGATTTTGGCCTCCTTCCCTCAGTAAGAGCATTGAAGATGGTTCGTGGCTGGGTCTTCTAGTATGACAATAACCCGAAACACAGAGACAGGACGAATAAGGAGTAGCTTCACAAGAAACAAATGAAAACACATACACATTCGTCAGTGTAAATTTCTATTCAGACTATGCTGGCTTTGACAGAGAATAGGGAAGCATTTTTTTTGTCAAGTCATTTCTGATCTATCTGCTTAATTTCACAACACTCAAGGGTGTCTTTTCGTAAATGTTTCTTTGACGAGTGATGAATATGAAAATGTTGTGTGGAATGATGTAGTGAATCCATTTTACACACTTACTGTTTCAAAGGACGTCCTCACCATGGCATTTGCACTCTCTCTGCTTTCTATTAAGCATTTTTCTTTATTTAATTCAGAATTTCTATACAAACTCTATAAGTATTTGTTATTTAGTGTGTGTATGGTGGGGTTTGACCCACGGGGAGTTTCCTTCTGGCATTTTACTTGGAACTCCTGCCTGTTCGAGGGCTTACCATGCTGGCATTGTGTAAAAGTGGAATACAATAAGCATGAAGGAGTGTTATTTGGTTACTGGGAACATGGTTGGGTATAATAACATTTTATCAGCCTTCTGTTTGAAGGCAAATGAGGTGGTGCAGACTGGGATTGTGTTCACACCAGTGCACCCACTCAGTATAATACAATACATAGACATAAATAATACAGTATTTTCATTTCCATGAAGGGCGAATTTATTAATAAAATGTTTTATTGATATGGAAAATCAGTTCCACAGATAAAGAATACCCCTCGCCTAGACGGCACATCTTGACAAGCACTTTGTCTTTTAAAGGTCTGGTTAATTGGTTTTGTCTACTGTTTTTGTTTCTTTGGGTGAGTGTATATCATCCTCAAATATGCAAAAATGTGAAAAGACACAGACTTGGAAAATGTGGACCAGTGGGCGGTCACAGCTGATCTCATCTTGCTCGTTCATCCTGTGGCTACAGCTTGGCCAGTCCTGGAGGTGTCGGCCAATGCACCTGCTCAGGTTAAACTAGCTGCAACTGGGGTGGCGGAGCCTGTTGAGAATGAGCGGGCAATAACTCAGCCTGTCATGGAAAAATCTGCCAAAACTGAAACAGCTGATACAATAGAGAATCCTGTACCCAAGAAAATAGAACAACATGCATTACATATATATTTTTTAAATATAGTTAAATATAAGAAGCATTTTGTTGTAAAGCAAGGTCTCCTAAACTAGTACTAAAACTAGAGCACTAAAATAGAATTTGTTACTTGTCCTGACCTTTAATATTACACTTTACACTTACATATTATAGTTAAGATCGTTTGGAAATCTTATTGTTTTTGTATTGTTGTGTTACTTCATATCCCATCTATACCTTAACTATATATTTAATATGAAATTCATAAGGAATTGCTATAACATACAAATTACTCAGCCCTGTTACCCTTACCCTGCCTATTCTGAAAATTATGGTCCAAACCACATGTTCAGTAGGAAGTCACCTGTAGACTGAAAGTAGAGATTAAAAGTTAATTATATCATATTTTGTTGTGTGTATTTATGACTAAGAACATCAACTCTGTTTACTACTGTGAGAAATCCCGCTCGTGACTCTGTCTCGCTCTCGCTCAGCCCTGATTACTGAGCAGCACGAGCTTCACGATCACCAGGTGCGGCTTGTTGGTTTCTGACTCGTCCTATCCCTTATTAGGGCTTCCGTTTCCGCTGCTCGGTGCGAAGTACCGTTTTGCTTATAGTAAACTCTACTGAGCGCGATCTCCGTGATCTCTTTTTGGCTGTTTCTACTTGCGATCTAGATTCGTTGTTTATTCCACGTCGGGTGAGTGTGTGAGCGATTGTGTGATATAGCGTTTGTGTTTAGCGATTAGGATTTTGGTTTCCCTCCGTACTCCTCTCACCCTTTCCCCTCCTTTTCCCCTTTTCCCTTAGCCTTTAGCATTAGCTTTCTGTGTATGATTGTGAGCGCGAGCGTTTTGTCTGTGTCTCATTTTGGTAGCTCCGTTGTTGTGTTTGTCCATAGCCCCGCGTCTGTCACTCCTTTTCCCTTTACCTTGCCGCTGTACGTTTGGAGCTGTTTTGTTTATCGTGTGTGCATTCAGGTGTGTGGTTTTCGGCCGGCTGGGGTTGAGTTAGGTCTCACCCTAGCCCGCTCCACCGGCGCGGACCTGCCTGGGTGCGCG
>JAUZSU010011869.1:0-10000 GCA_034780255.1 Parotocinclus maculicauda
TGCAAATTTATTTTTCAATGAACAAAGTTCGTAAGCAACAGTAGTTCTTGTTTGTACGTTCGCTATACGTGTAAATCTCACAATAAAGGTTTAATAAACATTCAATATGTTACATAGCACATCCTGTCTAGTAACATGTTCGTTTAATTGGATCAGCCGGTTATTAGGACCAAAACGATAGCGTCCCGATGTGGTCCCATTAACCGGATTCGACTGTATATGCAGGTCGGCAGTGGATGGACTGTTGTCTGTTTACCTGCAGTTTTATGAGACAATATCCAAGTTTGTCATAAAGTTTCATTTCATTCATTAAAATTATTTTTATTTAATTACTGTACTTTTGACATCCCTGGTTGGTGTCGTATATTAGACCAGTGTGCTTCATTTGCAAAAGATGAGATGCCAGAGCTTGTAATTCCAACAGAAACAGGTGGACAATGTGTTAGTATCTCCTCCTTTCTCCACCCACTGTCTATTTTATCTGTTTCACCTACCATATTACAGACTGTAGTCCTTCTGTTTCTCTACATGCTTTGTTCGCCCTCTTTTGTTTCGTTTTTTACTGGTCAGGATTCCCACAGATCAGGTACTATTTGGGTGGTGAATCATCTCAGCACTGCACTGACACTGATGATACGAATGGATCAGACGCTCCTTAAAGACCCAACCTTTTATGGACACAGCTTTTGTACCAAATCATGACTACAATCAGCAGTGTTTAATTTTAAATCACCTCAGTGTCAGTGTTGAGCTGCAAACAGTCCACTAGCCAAATAGAACCTGATCTGTAGTGGTCCTGTGGGGGGTCCTGACCATAAGAGAAGAGAGTAAAGGAGACTAGCAAAGTATGTAGAGAAACAGACTACAGTTTGTATCTGTAGAACTGTAGAAAGTGCATTTACCACTAAAACTTAAAATAAGTTTTCCACAGTGTTGTATATTGTAAGTGGAACTGATTAAATGGACAATGAGTGTAGAAATAAGGAGATGCAATAGTAATAATAATAATCATAATAATCATAATCATAATACATAGACAGATTTGAAGAACCCAGTGATGACTGGCATCCCAACCAGGGTGCGCTTCTGCCTGCACCTGGTGAATTCCGGGATAGGCTCCAGCCCCCCTGTGCGGTAACTTAGGTTACCAGTGGAAAATGTAGTCTTAAAGTATTGTTTAGTAATCGATAAGGTGGTCACGTAATGAAAACGTTTGGAGGACTACTTTTGCTCATCACTAGTCACTCTACCTCATATTGTGTGTTACAGTTATGTGATGTGATACACAACTTTGAACTGTACCATGCCGTACCGCACTGTGCAGCAAGAAAGTGGCAAGAGTCAGTGGGTTACTATCTAATTAGCCGTAGCAGCTGTGTATTGATCTAAAGGGACTTAGCTCTTTTCAGCATGCTGGTCTGCACATAGCATCTTGAACGAGGCCACTGAGGGTTTGTGCATGCGGACTGGCACCAACAAGGCAGAGCTACAACAGGACGCTGTGTATCAGAGCAATGCACAAAGCTCAAGCTCACCTTGTTGGGTGGGAGGGGGCGGTTTTCCTGGGTTTTTGGGGGAGGGCAGGTTGGATTTGGGGCTCAGGTTTAGATGTCTTTTGAGTGAGTGGGTTAAGATGGGATGACGACTCTCTGACCCGCTCTCCTCGCCGTGACTTCTCTCTCAATCCCTTCCCCCTCCGTTGTCTGTAAGGGTGAGAGTATGAGCGGAGAGGGGTGGAGGTTGTGTCGTAGGCAGCCTTTGTACCTTGGCTGGCCGCTACGTCTCTTTCTAACCTCGTGGAAGGCCCTGGGCCCCCCCTGAAAACCTAGAACAGAGCAAGACCCCTCACCCCCCACCCGTACTCGCCCGACACTGCTGCCTTTACTGCCTGCTTCACTGAGACCTGGTACAGATACACGTGCTGCACCGCACCTGCATGCCCCCCCACCCCCCAAACCTCCTCCCCTGTCCCCCCTACACTCAGCGATAGTGGCGTCTCCCGCCTAACCTCTTTGTGGACAAATGCATGTTTAACTGCTGGGATGCCCCACATCACGCCATCCTATGGGAGATTGTGTCAGACCTCCCTCTGTCGTTGTTGTTCTTGTTGCCTTTCCTGTTGTCGCTGGTGGTATTTTTCATCGTGGTTCATGTTGTGGGTGTGAACACCCTCGGTGTTTATTGGTGTAGACTGTTTATTCCCTTTCTGTGTGTGTCAGTGTTCTTTCCCAGGAGGCAGTGTTGTTTTCCATATCCTTCTTTGTCTAGTGTACTCACAGTCAGTAGGGGGACAATCGTACTTCCACTCCACCAGTACAGGAGGACCACTGTTACCCAACGCAACCCAGCAATGTTAGTGCTACACTTAATAGTCAGTTCTGAATAAATCTAATAAAAGACTTCAACGTGCTGATTCTTATAGGTCACTAAAAACATCATGACTACAGTTATGTCATTGCTTTTATGCGGTGATTGCTGGGTTGCTTGGGTTCAGTGGTTTGGTGTCCCACAAGGACCGTTGTGGTGTATGTTGATGGTTCAGGTATTTCTCACACTAATATGTGTACCTTCTGTTCTCTCCACACTCGCTCACGACACCAAGAAACGTCAAGAAAAGACGCTACGACCCCAACGCCAGTGCCATTTAAAGGACTGGAGACTTCAACCTTGCTCGGTTTCCCACTGGCTTGTGACGGCGAGCTAGCTGCTGGACTGTACCCTCTCCTGCTGCTAACAGCCAGCTAGCCATACTTGAATGCGAGAAAGAAAAAAATATGGAGTCCAAGACCAGTAGAATATTTTACCCAGTTTCAAGTACCCACTGGGAGTTATTTCTGATTCTCATGTTTTTTTTTTATGTGGCTGTGGCACTTGCATGGCAATGGAAGGGTCAAAAAGTCAAAGCAAAGACGTTGTCTGCATTGTATTCACTGCAGCCGATGCAGAACCATTGCTAGGTGGAACTTTCCTCTAGACCGCACCAACACATATTGCGAGACCAGGGACGAATTTTTGTTCTCGCGGTTTCAACATCGTTTTCCACGGACATGAATTTAACCTGCTTTTTTTTCAGCATGTTGCATTGCAGACATTTTCGACGTCTTACTAAAAAAAGAAACGAATTTGGCCAGCTGCTTTTCTGCTTATTGAGTTCACCCTAAATTTCACCCATGCACACGTAATTATATGCCTGATAATGACGATTACGACTCCCCTTATTACTCCTTGGCCACCCTGCGCGGGATGTCCTTAAGGCTAATCTGAGAGCTGCATGAAAATACTGCACTGGGCGCGGGGCCCCGTGAAGCCCAGCGTATTTCTTAAGGTAACTGCATGTCAAAGGAATAAAAGTTAAAAGTTTACTTACTATGCAAAGGGGAAACGTCGCACAAACCCTATGGAGCGAAACCATAGTGAAACGATGCTAACAAATGAATTCATGCTATCGTTAGGCAGTCTTTTATATGCTCAGTCTTTTAAACAGCTTAGTTCTAAGTTCTTCAAGTGAATGTTTCAAAGAATCACAGCTTCTCAGAAAATGTACTCAGTTCGACGAAGAACTTGCGAGTAGTCAGCACTAGTGGTGTTTGGCGTGGGGGTTATTTGGGGTTTTCAGGGGATTTCTTCACTAACTTTGCCACCTGAAGTTCAATATCATCTATTTAACATCCATCTCATTTTTCAATGCAAACACTGAAAAAAACAATAAAGGACTTTTAAAATAAACCTCATCGTTCATGTCATATTTTCTGTATTTGTTATGATATGTGATTAGGACCAAAAGATGCGGGAATGAAGAAACCCCACGACGTATAACAAGAATGGGGAAATAACTAAAAATGCAGAGCTAAAGGCTCTCCAATCTACAAAAACAAAAAGGGGGTAAATTCACGCAGCTGTGATGCGTCCCAAATGGGAATGGCACCACCCAGCTGACGCAAAGGCAAATCGGCTACAATGTGCGCACAAACAAGCACCGATTTGGGACGCTTCCAGGAGCTTTTGGGACGCCAGCAGGCGAGCGTGAGCTCGAGCGTGCGGTAGCGCACGAGGAAGTCAAACCGGGGCGCTTCTCAAATGGAGTGCGCAGCCGGCTGGAGTGAGTGAGGACGGGAAGGGAAATCCTGAATTTATCCCTAACACTCTAGATATCTCAGGGGTTTCCCCCGTACACATCTGTCGGCTCTATAGGCCCCGGGATGTCACGTCTATATTTTAAATAAAGAATTGCGATGCGAGCGAGGGACCGTATATTCGTTGTATGATGACGTGGCCCCGAACAACGCTGGAGGTCGTAGTTTTATAGTAAACCCCCCAGGTGTTTGATATCACATCGTAAATTAGACACTGAATATAACCCATGTCACCGGACGTTCTGTAATGGCTGCTGGGGCGCACCGGGCGTCTAAGGTAAGCCTTGTAACAGTATTAGGAGTTCTTTGCACATGGTCTCCCTGGTTCAGGAACCATATCAAGTTTTAAATACCAATATCCCTTTTAATGCTTCAGACACTTTTTAACAATACTAGTAACCGGGGTTCGTGTCTATCGCATGAAGGTGTGATTGGCTTTGTCTGAGGAACAGACTGCTTGGAACCCCTTCCATCCCTGGGAAGGACTGGCAATTATTCTGGAGAATATTTATGCTAATACACTCTTAAGTAGCTAAAAAGCCACAACTCATAAAATGTTTAAGACGAAGGTTACATTTCATGACACCAATCGTATTAAAATTAGGGGTGGGGGAAATTTCAATTTTTAGATGCATCGTGATTCGGACGTTAACGATTCTGAATCGATTAACAAATCATCGATAATCGAGCACACTTGTATCTGAACATGTAGACCAGCTTCTGTTCTTAGACAAGAACTTAAACATTAGAAACATTAAACATTAAACATCACTAACTAAACTCATTTACTCTGTCCCTCATTGGGATTGTTTCATTGTGTCCTATGTTCTACGTTCAGGGCTGTTATTTACAAGAAGTAATTCAGCATTTTGAATTTTCTTTCTGCAGATGCTATTTAGTTCTTTTTTACTCTGCAGAGCTGAATTTGTGTTCTACATCATTGAATTTATTTGTTTGATCCTCAGGATTTTGATTCTATGCTTAGAAATGTTGAGCTCATTTATTTATATATAAGGGCAGATATTTATTTGATTATTTATTTATATGCTTTTTGGAATATGCTAAATTGCTTCATTTGTTTTGTTAATAAAAAATATTGGAATTAAATTTATCCTGGATTTGTTTCAAATAGTCACATGGTAAAAAAAAAATATGTATAGAAAAAATGAATCGAGATGCATCGATAATCGTTGCCCCCTGAATTGTAATCGAATCGTGAAATGTCTAGAGATTCCCACCCCTAATGCAAGTCATGCAAAAATTCATCGTACCAATACTGTGTATTCGATTCTGTAATAGCGTACTGAATAAAATGAGTGCCTATAAAACCTGGATGCTATAATTGTATAGCTTTTGCTTTTCCTTCATTTTTAAATGCTGAAGTTTGGGCCATGGCTTTGGCGTCAAAAAAGCAGTTTACTTAAAACTCTGTGTGCTGTTCTTTTTCTGAAATTGACTGTGAAATTGAAAACACAAGTTTTAAAAGAGACTTTGAATCTTTGAGGAGCTTCCCTGTTTTGGCTTATGGCACATATTGTATTTATTCAGAGCTACTAGGTCTCAGAAGCACTGATTAGGTCTTTAGCTGCAATCTGTTTCCTAAGTAGGCAAGTAATCTGATTAGGCAGGTCAGATTTGACCTAAAGCCTATACTCCAACACCCTCTGATGGATCTGATGGTGGCAAGGTAAGAGATTGGAAAGAACTAACAAAGTCAAATACTGCATCTCCAACTTCTTCGGCTGCCTGTAACAGCATCCTTCTCTGATGAAAACAAGAGCCTGGATAAACACACAGATGTGTGAATTAGAAATAGTGGATTATGCCATATATGGCCGACTGAAATTGATTTTTTGATGACACTTTTTGCCACACTTGCCTGTCATCGTGGGTAGAAGGAGTGCATCCTGAAGTCTCTGCACCAGATTGTCAAGTGCCTCCTCTTCATCCTCCTCTGAGTTCCCAGACTCTGAATCCTCTTCTTGGACAAACTCTTCTAATAGGGGATCGTCTGTGATAACCTCCTGCCCGCCAAGATATGGATCCTCCTCTTCTTTCTCCTCTAGACCCACAACTTCAGGCTTTTTCAATATCTCTTTTGTAGAACACTTTATATCTACTCTATCCATATCACGTTCCTCTTGCACCTGATGAGGAGTCGCATGAAGAACCTCATCAAATTTCTGCTCTTTCTCTTCTATACTCCGTTCAGTCTTCTCATCATCCTCTCTCTCTACTTTGTGATCTTCTGCAGTGCAGCTGTGTGAATCTGGATGCTCTGATGTAGTCTCACTTGTACAGTCTTGCTGTTTCTCGATTGTAGTTTCTGTTTTGTGAAGTGGAGATGTGTGGATGTCAGTGCCATAACCAACTATGACTCTCTCACTCATGGCCTGTGTGGAATAGAAAATAAATCTAAAAATATTTTTGAACAACCCATAACCCCCACCCCCACCCCCTGCCCCAATACTGATCGAGACCTGAGGACATGATAACATGAAACTGGGATATACAATAAACTGTGCATCAATCACTGCCACATTCAGTCTCTATTATCCTTTTCCTCTTACTCTTACATGCCGGATTTCCCCCAGTTCCTTCTCCAGGTGTTGGTTGTGCTCTAGCAGCACCTTCATGCTGGCCTCCAACTCTGCGCACCTGTCCTCCAGAGCATTATGCTCTGACTGTGCAGATACTTTCCACACCTGAAATTCTTTCTCCAATAGCCTGTGGGTTGCATACACACATACACACACCATATATACCAAATGTACACACCATATCCTGCCCACTTAGCCAAATGCTATCTTACCATTTATCTCTCTGTAGTTCTCTCATAGCCAGTTGTGTGATATTTAAGTCTTTTTGGAGAAGTGAAGCCTTTCTCTGTAACACACACAGTTACTATTAGAACATCAGCCAAATTTACAGTAAATACTGCCACAATGTGGAGGTACCTGAATTTGTGTGTCAGGTTCATCAGTCTGAAGGGCTTTGGATTCCACTTTACGATCCGGTGGTGGCCAAAGAGGAACAGCATCATCCGTGCTAAGATCCAAATATTCAAGAACCTCTTCACACTCTTCCTGTTCTGAAACAGAAACACTGAGGGACAGAGGACCACTTAGTAAATGAATACACATTAATAAATACACACATTCGCATTTTTCTTTACCTGTACTGTGACTCTTCATAAGATTCCACTATAATGGCTTGCTCCCTCTCCATTCTCCTGGTGGAGCGCTGAGGTAAAAGGGTATGGCGGGCACTGGAGGCCAGTGTTGATAATGACTCTTTCCACGTTGGCTGGTTGGGGAGGATTACACAACATTACACAAAGAGAAGGTATGAACAGACTCACTACACAAGGTAAGGTTGTAGAATCTCTTATTTATACACAATTTACATTTGAATTGAAATTGGTAATGTCGCCACAGAGGACTCAGTGTAACATCTACTGCTACATATACATTTATGCAAAAGTATTCAAAAGTCGAAAAGTATTAAGACAAAAACCAATATATGGCCAAAAGTATTGAGACAAATCCATATGTTGTCAAATGTATAAAGACATAAAACAATATGAGACCAAAAGAATTGAGACTCAAACCCATATGTGGCTAAAAGTATTGAGACACAAATCCATATGCTGTCAAATGTATAAAGACACAAAACAATATGTGACCAAAAGAATTGAGACTTCCGCTTAATTCACACGGGGTGGCGTGTGGACTCTGGACGCAAGGGTAGGAACAACCCTATACAGGGCACCAATGAGTTGTAGGGCACACACACTATCACGCACATAGTCACACACTAAAGGCCACTTTAGAGACACCAGTTAACCTAACACACGTCTTTGGACTGTGGGGGGAAAGCGGAATACCTGAAGTAAACCCAAACAGACACGAGGAGGACATGCAGACTCCACATTGAAAGGACCTAGGTCGCTCCACCCTGGGATTGAACCCGGGACCTTCTTGCTGTAAGGCAGTAATGCTACCCACCAAGCCACTGCGCTGCTCTATTATTATTATTATTATGTTTTTTTTATTATTATTTACCATCATCATTACCTGAGTGCAGTACTCCAGAACCCGATGGGATAGCTTGTGCTTCCTTGTGCATCTATTGTTCAGAAAACAGTTTTGGCAAAGGTGCACGTTCAAACACTTTAGACAGCGATACCTGTGGAAAAATCACAAATATAGACTCAAAGGACCTCGAATAAAAAAGAAAGATGCTTTCGTTTGCACAGTGTGTTTAAGGCATATACAAACGGATAAAAACAGAGAGAAGAAAACATTTGAACACACATCATACTTCCTCTTGCTCTTAGCTATTATTATTATGTACCTAAAGAAAGAACAACAATAAAAGAAAAAGCGCTTGTGTCACTGGATGGCTCCGCAATGTTATGCTAGTTCTCAGTTAGCACAGTTTGTTTCCTGTCTCTGGTAAATTGAAGTTTGAGCTGTTTTAATGGTTGCTTTGAGCCAGTTGTCTGTTCATCCAAGCAAGTTACTGACAGTTACTGTTGCTCACAGTTACTGAGGTCTGTCCTACGAGTTCCCGAGTCTTTAAACTCTGTCAAAGTGTGTACCATAATAGAAACAGAGCAATTTTTGGATCCAACCTTTGGTAGGTTAAGATTTCAGATGCTATTAATAAATGCATAATGTTTTAAGAAAATCCAACAAAGTCAAATTTACTGTAGTAGCACATTTTACAATGGAGCATTGTCTCAAAGCAGCTTTACAATGATCAATGCCCTTTGCCCTAATTCAGCAAGCCTAGGGTGACAGTGGCAAAGAAAAATGCCCTAATCATTATAAGCACTAAATCTTGGGCAGACCCAGGCTCAAAAAGGGACCCAACCTAATTTAGCAGCCTAGATCACTACATATAAATTAAATATATTTTTTAATGGCTTTCATCATTATTTAGTCAAAAACACAGTCATTGATGGGTTTTCTGTCCTTGGTAAGTACATTTTATTGGTGTGGCACACAGCCAATCAGAGGAGGAAGAGACTTATTGCCTCTGACGTGATCTGAGTAATGTTATGAGGACTAAAGCTGATGACTGGCAACCAAAATTAAACAGTGAGGTAACAGTGGTGGTTAACATAACAGGGAACCTCGAGTGCTGGGGCAAAATCCATAGACCATAAATCTAGTTGGGATGCTGTGGAGTGTTAAAGCACCAGCAGCATCTCTATACACCACTAGATGACAGGATAGGTAGAACACATGGTCTAAAATACCAGCCATATGAACTCTATTGTACAGAAGCCAGGGCATGAGCACATGGTGTGAATGAGCACTACATTTTAAGAGGGTGATGTTTTATTGAAACTGGCCAAAAGTCAGCATTAGTGTGATTTAGTGAATGTTACGGTGTTGCTGCAGGTAAACACTACAGCATGTGTCAGTGAGCGATTGTTTGAATATAAAACTGTACATTGAGAATATAGAATTGCTGTGACTACAGGGAATGGGACTGGGAATGGGATCTGTAGATGTTTCATCATTAAGTTGCAGGTTTCATATTGTTATCTGGTGGTTTTAGCAGCTTCTTCTGAGTTCCATTATAGCTTTTGCATCCCGTGCTGAGTCTTTTTAGTTTCCCATTCCTACAGTCCTATGTGCATGACTCAACATGTAGGGGCACATGAAGAAGTCCTACGTTTCTCTTTCTCTCTTTCTCTCTCCCTTTCTATCTTTCACTCTCTCTCTCACACACTCTCACACACTCTCTCTCTCTCACACACACACACACACACACACACACACACACAGAACCCAGTCCCACCAGAGTGCAGTAACTCCCTCCATCACCAAGAGACGATGTGCCTCCAAGGACCT
>JAUZSU010011880.1:0-11103 GCA_034780255.1 Parotocinclus maculicauda
GTGGCAGAGGTGGGATTTGAACCCTGGACCTTCTGGTCCATAGTCCAGTGCCTTAACCACTAGGCTACCACAGTCCAAATATAGCAGACAACATGCATTCCAGCACTATGTAGTAAATGAAAGGGGTTATTTCAGTATTGCCAGCAAGATTTCTTTTTGTCGAGTGTCTGTTAGAAGAATCTTAGTTATTTAAATAAGTTTGCTTTTTCCTTGCATGTTCAGTACAACATTTCGATACAACACCTCATAGATTTTCATAAACTTTGACCTGTTCTGCCAAGGCTACCTACAATCTTGGAACTGATAAGCATATTATTTGGTGTTCAAATGAACATTACCTCTGTGATCTCATCCTTGGCTTGCTGAAGTTTGTCTGGTTTGTTAGCCCACAGCAGCTTGGCCTCTGTCTCTCGCTTTTTCTGCAGCATGTTCTGAGCATCCTGCCAGCGCTGCCATGCCTTCATCCGGTGGTCAAAGCAAGCCTGGCCATGCACAAGTGCGCACACACACACAAAGCTAATATGACAAAAACTATGCATTTGGTGCATCATAGATTTTTTTCTGTGATTTATAATCCTTGACCGATCCCAGAATTAGCTTCATTTAATCAAAAAGGATGATGACGCATTATAAAGACCTAATTGGTGGTCATTTTAGAAATGTCCAGACAGCTGACAAGGCTTTTATTAATGGCATTAAACTCAGTGAACTTATCTCAGTCTCCAAAACTATTAACTTAAGGAAATGGTTTGTGCGCGTTAACAGACTGTCTTTTTAATATAATTAGGTTCTACAGCATCTTAACTTTTAAGTGAAGGAACTCTGGCAAAACATCAACTGTTATGACAAGAAAGGTATATGCTGTTGAGTTGTCATCAGTGCATTGGTGTAGTTACCTAGAGTGTTTAAATATCATATTAGTAAATGTCATATTTACTATAGCCAATAAAGTCACAGCACCACCTGTCAGCAGTATCGTAGATGCTTCTTAACCATTATATATAAGAGCTTTTTATAAGTATACAAGAACACCTAAAAACTATTTTTTTTTCAATTAACAAACGATTGTGTTACAATATTTTAACGTAAACCATCAAATTTGTGTATCAACTACACTGCTCACAAAAATTTCATTTTGAAATATCCACAAATTTTCGTCACACTAAATACTCTGCAGTTTGGTGCATAGAAGTCTAAAGTAAAAGAAGTTAATTTTTAAGCACATATTACAACCAAGTTATTGATATGCCTGAAGGAGATTTTCCACCAACTCTTCATAGTTGTCTGCCCTGGTTTTTCTAAGGAAATGTGTTACCCCTATCTGGAATGATGCCCATGTAGCCCTTTCCTTGTACAATTTCCAAATTGTGCAGAAGTACACAAATTCTGCATTTTATGTATATAGTTTGGTCACATCTGTGTTTATAAATACAAGTACAAAAGTACCACTGAGCCTAATGTGTTCTGTTAAAAAATGTGAACCAAGGTGCTGTGTAAGTGTCTGTGTCTTTTTTTCACCATACCCTGACAGCTCCAAGTAGGCGAATGTAGTCAGCAAGCAGCTCAGCAAAGATGAAGAAGTCATTAGCAGCCTGGTCCTGATGAAGCTGCTCGATGCGGTCCTCGACTTCAGCCAGTTGGGAGAGTGCTCGAGAGAGTGCAGTGTTATCCTCTGAGCTTCCCAACATCGCCACACTCTTAGCAAACACTGCCGTGTTGACAGACAACTCTGCAATCAAACAAGTCACAAGTCTCAGTTTTAAACACCTTATAAATCATCTATTGACTTTGTGCAATCCATAGTCCATAATTTGGAAAGCATGCACCTATGAATTAGCAAATTGAAGTTGCAGTACAGTTCAAAATTGTCCCAGTAGCTTTATTCCCTACATATTATAAATAGCACCATTTACCTATATGAAACAGAACTATGAATTATTTGGAAGAGTTCCTTATAAATCTTTGCTAAATTAGATGCAAAAGCAGATTCCCTCACCTAAACACACGGGCACATGGTTTGGCCAGCTAACACTGGTACCTAATGGAATTAATATACTGCTTTACAATATCCCTCTAGTAAAACCCACTGTGCATTTAGAGCAATAGATAATAAATGCACTGTGTTTGCTTATGTTGTCTACTTCTGACTGTAAAGTGATTTTTAAAGAAAACTATTTGTTGCCAAATACATGCAAGCAAACATGATTAAACAAGACAAAACTGATGTGATTATCATTATTAAAATGTTCTTGTTCTGCTACTTTTGCTCCAGGGAAACGTATAGCTCAAGAAGTGTTGTGGGAGGCCAGACGTCTTCTCAGTACACCCCAAGCATGTTCAATAGGATTCAGGTCTGGAGAACGTGAAGACCAGTCCTTGCATTCGATTCCTGCCTCCTGAAGCATGTTGTTGATAAGATGGGCATGGTAAGGCATTGCATTATCATTCATAAAAAGAAAGTTGTTTAAACTGCTCCAGCATAGGGTACCACTATAGGGTTCAGGACCTCATCTTGATATGACAGCAGTCAGGGATCCATTTCTGATGATGTGGAGCTCAGTACGACCACCAATACTGATGCCAGTCCGAACCATGATCCCACCACCACCAAATAAATATTTTATTCACATACAACATGGATTTCCAGTTCTCTCCAGATCAGGACCCATTGGCGATGCTCATCAGCCCACCTTCTATGGTGTACAGCAGGTCAAGTAGCGGTCATCTCTTGCTGTTGTGCAAGCAAGTGGGCAACCCTGCCCTAGTCTTCTTTGTACTGTTCCAGTCTCCTGAAAGAGATTCCACAGTTTACTAATCACACTTTGGAAAGTCCCAAGTGCTGTTGCCACTGTTGTCCGTGTTCGAGCAACTTCAAAACATCCTATGACTCCTAGGTTTGATGTCCAAATGTAGCATTTAGGAAAATTGTATTGCAGAGGCATTGCAAGAGCTGGGAAATTGCAGGATGTGGACTTTCAAGATCCGGGAACATTCATATACTCCAGCACTTTCAGCCTTTTATATAGTGAATTTTTACCACTTAAATAAAAGTTGTTTTCGCATCTCATTACAGAGCAACTTTCTTTGACTAGTTGTTTTCTTTGAAAAAATTCGCTTGTAGTGCAGAATCAGTTAAAAACAGAATTCAGTACACAATCCAGTCTACAAAAAGTTTGTCCTTTTAAATTCATCTCATTCATTTTCAACAAAAATGGCAATCCAAAAACAAGCAAAACAAAAATATAAAAAAATTACTATTTAGTAACATTACCTGATAAAGACTGTTATCTGAATTCCCGTTATAACAAGGTTTTTTGTAATCCCTAACCCAACCACTACCCACCTTCTAACTTTTACATGGGTTCTTCTCTTTAATTTTATTCATTAATTCAGTAGAGATAAGGCTTCTGTCTATATTTTTCATTATCCAAACCAATGCCTCCAATGGAGATCATTCAAGATAATGTGGTTTGACTGTCTTTAAAACAGCAAATTTTATTTTGTGCAGTCATGGTGTATAAAAAGCATTGCAATATTTGTATTTAAAAGTCAATTCTTTCAGAACATTTCAGATTGCATTGTCCTTTTTTCTTGATTTTCCACTCCACTGTTCTGAGCTTTTGTTCAACTGATGCCCAAGCAATAAAATACAGTTATGTGCTCCATTAGTGAGTCCATACAGCTTCCACATGAGAGTCAGTTATTTCCTTAGCTTTTGATCCATTGTGTTGATTCATGGTTTTTTTTTTTATCACTGAAAGCAAGTCCTGTATACAACTAATCCTGAAAATCCCATCAGTATCTTCATCTTGACTCAACACACCCAAGTTTCGATATTGTCCATTACAACTAGATCACAGCCGAGCTCGGGCAAAAGCATCACGCAGCCATGCACAATCCTCGTACAGTCTCGGATCTCCCAGATACTCTGTGCTGCGCTTGTAAAAGTAGTAATACAAAACAGCAGCTGTAAGAAGCAACACAAACAGAAAAAAAATGTTTAAAAGCAGTATTGCCATAGAACATTTTAAAACAAATTTGTTAATCAGTTTGACATTGAATGGACCTAGAGTGGACCCAACATAATGTAATTTAAATAAATCAGCATGATAAGCGAGAAAAGCTTACAGTATTTCACAAAAGTGAGTACACCTCTCACATTTTGTAACTATTTTATTATATCTTTTCATGGGACAACACTGGGCACAAAAATGTAAGGTCTACTCACTTTTGTGAGATACTGTATAAGTTACTATCACAAGTTAAAATGTAGTTAAAAACGTAAATCAACGTAATGGCTAGTTATGATGTCTCTAAATTAGTCCACACTAAGGTTTGCTCAAGAACATTGCTGTGGGTGAGCATGAGCTTCATTTGGGCAGCATGGTGGAGCACTGCCATCTCACAGCTGCATGTGTTTTCTCTGGTTTCCTCTCACATTCCATGCAATCTAGGTTATTTGGTGTTCCAAAAGTGACTTCTTAGTGTGTGTGTGTGTGTGTGTGTACCCTATGATGGATTGTCTTGTGGCCTATGCCGCTTGCTAAGCACCTAGACTCTGACTAGGATAAGCAGATAAGTCAATGAATGAATTAATGAATGAATGAATGATCTTCATGTGAATTATCACTATGATCATAGTCACAGACACGCCTACTCTTCTCACAGAGGCATAAAATACACCAGAAAGCCAATTTAGATGCACCGATTAAGTACAGTTTGTACAACCCCAATTCCAATGAAGTTGGGACGTTGTGTAAAATAATAACTAAAAACAGAATACAACCTATATTCAATTGAATACACTACAAGGACAAGGTATTTAATATTCAAACTGATAAACTTTTGCAAATATTCTCTTATTTTTTATTTGATGCCTGCAACATGAGGAATGCTCAAATAATAATAATAATAAGTTGTTACACTTATATAGCGCATTTAACATACCCAAGGTCGCTTTACAATGCAGTAATCAAGAATAAAGAAACCAACTACACAAAATCAGAAAGGGAAGAAGAGGGAATAATGACAACAGAACAAATGAGTATTTAGAGAGGTTTTAAATTCAGAAAGGAAAGTGGCAGAACGGAGACAGAGAGGGATGGAGGTCCAGATTAATGGTGCAGCAAAACTAAAGCAGAGACCATCCATAGTGCCCAGCCTGAATCTAGGAACTTCTAGAAGCCTGGCCTCTGAAAATCTCAAAGTACAGAATTGATGATGTGCTCAAACCTTTTGGTACCAGTCAAGAGTGTTGCAGCAGAATTTTATACAATTTAAAGGCAATGAAGTGACTTGGCCAGAAGCCCATACAAAAGGGAGTAGCAATAGTCAAGTCGTGAGGTAACAAAAGCATGCACCAATGTTTCTGCAGCCATAATGGACAGTAGTGGGCGAATACGAGACATATTATGGAGGTGGAAAAAGGCTGATTTTGCCAGAGATTGAATATGCAGCACAAAGGACATAAGGGGGTAAAACAGAACACAGTGATTACGAATGGTGGCAGAGGGTGAGAAAGTAACATCACTGATTGATAAAACAGGATTTGACAGGGTACAGTAGTATTTAAGTCAATCATAAGAAACTCAGTTTTCTGAGCATTCAGTCGTAAAAACTTACCTAAACCAGGCATGTAATTAATTGATACACTTGGAAAAGTTACCAGAAGGAAAGGGATCAGATGTTTTAAAACTCTAAAAAGATACGAGTGTCATTAGTGTACAAATGAACATTTAACTTCAAACTGCGAATGGTATTACCAATGGGAAGAATATAAATAATAAAAAGAAATAGGCCAAAGACAGAGGTACACCATGTTTAATAGACACAGTTTCAGAAACATAGTTACCTATAGAAATAAAGTGTTGTCTATCCGCCAGATAAGAGTGAAACCATGCACACAGTCCCAGAGAGACCGGTTTAGCAAAATGCCATGGTTTACTGTATCGAAGGCAGCTGTAAGATCCACAAGTAAAAGGACAGAAATATAACTAGAATCAATTGCCAGCAGCAAATCATTGACAATACATAGGACAGCAGATTCAGTGCTGTGGTTGAAACGGAAACCGGACTGGAATTTTCAAAGAGATCACTAGAGTGCTAGTAATCCTAAAGCTGGTTCGGCACAACATTTTCAAGCACTTTAATGATGTAAGGCAAGTAAGGCCTAAGATTACTCTGGATAATAGTTTTGTCCAGGCCCGGTTTCTTAACAACTGGAATAACAGCAGCTGTTTTTAAATTGACTGGAATACAGCCAGTAGACTACGAGAGATTAACTATATGGCAGATAGCTTTGGAAAAGACAGAAGCACAGCGCTCAATATGTCGTGAAGGAATGGGATCAAGCTGAGATGAGGAAGAATTAAGAGTTAGTAATGTTTTTACAATAGTAGCAGAGTCAGTAAAAGATGAAAAGGATAGCGATTAAAATGGAGAAGAAAGAACTGATTTAAGCTTGACAGTAGGAGATTGTTATCATTTTTGATAAATATTTGACACCTTGGAAGAAGCTAAGGAATTAATTACATAACCCCTGTCAACCTGTCAAATCAGACATAGGGCACAGAAGCTGGTTCATGGCCAAAAACAGAAGTTTAGTGCACAAATCAATGTCGTTTCATATTTCTTCAGATGATCTAAATAGGAAAGATCGTGGACCTGCAACCCATATTTCTTAAAATATGCTCTACCAGCCGTTTTCATAACATGTAGAGTGAACCGGGTGACCTATGGGTAGAGGTGTCAAGACTAGACATAAAGATACAGTTACATACATAAAATGAGACCGCATCATCAACAGCTCAAAAAGTAATATTCGAGGCAACAAGAAAGTTAGACAGTGTAACAGAAACAGTTCTGATATGAAAGAACAGTTCTATGACGCAACTTAGAAGTGGTAAGTGAGAATACAGCATTGATCAAAAGATGACCAGTTACACGATGGCCGGACAAACTTTCAATAATTGTTCCAAACAGGTGTTCCACAGGTGAGTGTCATGATTGGGTATAAAGGGAGCATCCCCAAAAGGTTCAGTCATTCACAAGGAAGGATGGGGTGAGGTTCACCACATTGTGTGTGAACAACTGCATGAGCACATAGTCCAACAGTTTAAGAACAACATTTTTTATCATCTGCAGTCCATAATATTATCAAACGTTTCAGAGAATCTGGAGAAATCTCGGCAGAAAGCAGCAAGTCAAAAAAACCAACACTGAATAGCCGTGATCGTTGATCCCTCAGGCAGCACTGCATTAAAAACCGACATCATTCTGTACTGGATATTACCGCATGGGCTCATGAACACTTCAGAAAACCATTGTCAGTGAACACAATTCTGTATGTGTTACAACAGCGTGGGTTTGTAGTAAAAGAGTGCGGGTACAAGACTGGCCTGCCTGCAGTCCAGATCTGTCTCCCATTTAAAATTTGTGGCGCATTATGAAGTGCAAAATACGACAACAGAGACCCCGGACCGTTGAGCAACTGAAGTTATACATCAAGCAAAAATGGGAAAGAATTCCATCTACAAAAGTTTCAATAATTATTGTCCTCAGTTCCCAGTCAGTTATTGAGTGTTGTTAAAAGGAAAGGTGATGTGGCACAGTGGTAAACACCCCTGTCAAGGAAATGTGTTGTAGGCATCAAATTAAAAATGATTGAATATTTGCAAAAAACAATAAAGTTTATCTGTTTGAACATTAAATATATTGTCTTTGTAGTGTATTCAATTGAATATGGGTTGAAAATGATTAGCAAATCATCGTATTCCATTTTAATTTATGTATTACACAACTTTGTTTGATTGGAGATGTACATGAGAAGAGTATAAATCAGTCTAAAGCAACCAGCAACCCAGTGAGCCTATACGTTTGTGCTTACCTAGTCTCTGGAACACGAAGAGCACCTGCAAGCCGTTCGTCCACACAAAACGTTTTGCATCCATCCACCTCAGATTCTGAAAGACAAAACCAAAACTGTGGTCCTGTCGTTTGGTGTACGTTGATAATGAATGAGAGATTCCAACTCTACATTGTGTTATACCAGAGACGTATAGCACTGCTCCAATTTACACGCTACAGACTGAAGCCTTGACTCAGACTGACTATACAAATGATCGGAGACTCGACTCAACTCGACTGACGTTGGAGGCTGAAGACTCAACTCAAACTTGTAGGCTAGATACTGGAGTCATTATTTAGACTGGATACAGCCTAAAGACTGGAGACACGACTCACACTAGAGACTGTAGCCTCAGCTTGGGCTTGCTTGGTTCGAATCAAAGTCACATGAACTTGGCCTCAGGTGCTACAGCCTAAAGACTGCAGTCTCATAAGTGAGCAACTGGATACTTGACTCTGTCTCATAATCTAGGGCCTAGAGACTAACCACCTGACTTGGACAAACATGAGACTGGGGACTGGACTTAAACTCACACGATCAAGACTAAATAGGATTTGCATGCTAAAGACTGGAGACTTGACCCAGACTATACATTTCTCTGCCATTGTTAGAGGCATAGCCACTATGGTACGTAGATGTAGGTTTGAAAATAACACAGAAATATAATATAATATAATGGGTTTATAGTAGTACAACTAAAGAAAAGAACCATTACAGACAAAAATATGTTTAAAGAGTAAGTCTATTTAAATACTATGATTCAAAACCCTTATACATATACAATGTCCACATACTACAGTATGCATTACACAATGTACACAACATGTTGTTGGTGTACTTTAGAGGGAGAGATAACAGATCGCACCATGAGCCAGCAGTGAAGGCAGATGCTGAGGGTGAGGTAGAGAGCAGACAGGATGAGCAGCGCTCTGAATCTCTCCAGCAGTAGAGATACCAGTCCCACCTGGAAGACGTATGTGTTGAACATCATCAGCAGGATGATGATCACATTGAAGAGGATAGCAATGTCCTGGATTCTACAGTATTACAGAATGATGAGGTATTGAGGAATTGGCAATGTCATAACAAATAGAATACTAGTTTATACATCAATCAAAATTGCACAGCCTGACTCCACTCACATGAACAGCACTAGCTGGATGACTGAAGCAGTCCTCAGGAGTTCACTGAAGGAGTTGACGAACAAGTCAAAGGCCAGAAGAGAAAGTTGGATCAGCAACACCAGCGAGTAATTATTGGTCTGGAGCATCTTAAAGTTGAATGTTGCCTCACCAGCCTGCCACTGTAGATCTTCTTTTCCCAAATATTCCTCTTAACAATGATGATATACTAATAAACATAAAACATGCCTGCACACTTCTCCATATCAGCTTCAAATATCTCAAGTGGTTAAATATTTCATTCTTCACTACGTTGTGGGTCACGGAAGCTTTTTTATTCTCTCACAGAAAGCCATTTCTATTGTTTGTAAATGCTGCTCAAGGAAAAAACGCAGTCCTTTGTTCGATATTTCACTTTACAAACACCTATATGGTGTGCCTTTTATAGTCTGGTCACAGATCACCTCATCAGAGCAGAACCATTTAACTCACAAAAAGCTTCCAGGTCTTTATCACCTAGGAGAAATAAGAGATAAAACTTAGAAACATGCCACAAATCAACCTCCAAGTGATATACAATTAAATTTGGTTTAATAAAATACATTAATGTTATACAAGTATTAGGCCAAACGTGGTAGCAGTCAAGGCAATTTTATTAGATGGCTTTAGGAATTCAACCATGATTTATAGTGAGTCTCTGCCAGTGATCAGTCTTCATTACGAAAGTGTTATGCAGGAAGGCAGGAATAGGTCTCACTGGGGATTAAGGCCTAATTTCACTCAGTAGAAAGACAGACAGCTTGTGTGTTCCCTCTAATCACAGTCTGATTGTTACTTTCACACAGCACCTGGCAACACTCTTATAGAAATGTCTTTCACTCTGTATATGTAGTACTGTGAGTCCTGCTGAGTCTGAATGGTTACCATTTCAAACCTGCAATTTGTAAGTCTTTCATTTCAAACAGACAAATCGGAATCATAGAACCTTTCGGTCCATCATGATAAAATACTGATGAAGGACCTATGGTCTAATACACTAGCCCTCCACCACATCAACTGACCAATCCAACTCGGTCCTGCCATGGACTCATGTCTCCTTTAGTACACATTCGTGCCTGAGGCCAGTGCTTTCCAAGTATAGGAACAACAGCCCCAGAGACAACACCCTGACCAGAAAAGGCTGCAATAAAACGTGATGGAAAAACAATAATAAATGGGTATGTGAGTATGTAAAAAGATTAATGTAGGAGACCACAGTATGTACCTTTAGTTTTAATAAAGGTGTGAGGAATGAGTTGGAAGATGGCAGAAGTGGTTATGAGAATGGTTAGCGTTTACAATGCGCTCCTGTTTACAAACATTTGATTCACAAACAGCTAGCTGGCTAAAGCTACATGTACATGATCCCTAAGGAGACCCAATGCGTGTATCAGTGTTAGATAAGTGTTGCTCGCTATTTTATATAAACAACGTGTAAGAAATAGTGTGTTAGATTTATTATACAGAGTTATTGCCCCGCATGTCTTCAATTGGAGTTTAACAAACACAGACTGATGTCTCCGCTTATCCTGCTTATCGGAACCGTTAACATAGCCACCAAAAACTGCTAACAGGATAAATGACTAGAAACTACATTTACTGACGGAACCCTGTCTGTGAGCTGAATAAACTAATCCAGTACCTTGTGTCCAGTCGGAGTTGATGATCGGTGCTGAGTTGTACATGAGCTCTAAATCGAATCCACAACACAACGGCAGCACATGCGTTTCTGAAGCCCAGAGCTATGTCTCCATAGCAACAGGCCGAAGTCCTGCTTACCGTAAAGACTGGAAGAGCCTCACTGTTTCGCCACACAAAACATTTACGGTAGGTATTAACCCTTTGAGGACCAATGGACAGTAGGTCAGACCCTTTGCTGTGATGTGTGAATTTAAGGACTGGGGGCCTCCCGTTTTTCTTGATCATCTTAATTTCTCCACATGTAATAAATTCAGTTGACTGGACATGATTTGGGGGAAAAAAATACACCCGTCTATATAAGATCTCACAGCTAACAATACATAACAAAACAAAAAC
>JAUZSU010011891.1:0-10000 GCA_034780255.1 Parotocinclus maculicauda
AGTATATCAGAGGTCTGGACCTAACAGTGCCAGTATACCAGAGGTCTGGACCTAACAGTACCAGTATATCAGAGGTCTGGACCTAACAGTGCCAGTATACCAGAGGTCTGGACTTAACAGTACCAGTATACCAGAGGTCTGGACCTAACAGTGCCAGTATATCAGAGGTCTGCACCTAACAGTACCAGTATATCAGAGGTCTGGACCTAACAGTGCCAGTATACCAGAGGTCTGGACCTAACAGTACCAGTATATCAGAGGTCCGGACCTAACAGTACCAGTATATCAGAGGTATACTAATTTCAGTAATTATAAACCTACAGTATTTACAGTAATCCCAAGCTCAAGCTCGTTAAAGCCATGAACCAGTTTCTCAGCATCTACAAATGAGAGCGTTTACTTAACACCACTGTAACGACGTTACAAACTTGGACCTCAAAGGACTATCTGGACCAAATGGGACACCTTAGTCGTGTTAACCGGGTCTAGAAGCCCCGTCGCCTTCTCTGGGAAACGGGGTTGGTGCTCAGACCGTTATGAGGAACAAGTCCAAAAGCCAGGCTCTATCACGGTCCGGGGTCGGGTCCGGACCCTTGGTTAAAGGCCATTGCCACTTCTGTTCTGTGATGCAGCATTAATGCAGAAAAGTACTCTGAGATTTAGTTTAGAAAGGTAATCTCGATCCCCACAGGCCGGGGGTCATGTGGCTTGAAGGCCAGCATTAGACCAGGCCTGGAGGTTCTCTGCATGGGTCTGGTGGCTCCTGACAGGCCTACTCCAGTGTCTCTAATACGTGCTAATTGCATTTTCCTTTCCTCAGCGGATGGGAGGAATGTGGCTGTTATTTCTGCATGGAGACTCATCAGCACATTCCTATACCGAGAGAGAGAGAGAGAGAGAGAGAACATGGCTTTGGAAGTCTGAAAAACCTTCATCATCCAAAAGCTCAACAAACACACACAAAAAAAGCTTAATCAGCGTTCTGGGTGCTTATTGTAACCAAGTGTGAAGACATCTACGGTCAAAAAGTGGGCGCATTTACTTTTTATAGCCAGAACGAATGGTTTCTTAATTGATTTTCATGCCAGTATGCCAACTTTGTGCCAGTCTGAAGAGCTGCAGGGTCAGAACGGGATTCTAAAACGAGTGCAGTAACCAGAAATGTTCTGTATCTTCTCCAAACCCTTCCTTCCATCCTTAGACCTGAGATGATGGGATATTGATTATGGAACCAACATATCTGAGGAAGGTCTCCAGGACCTTGGTTCATCCATGGCGCTACAGAATGAGGGTACGAGGAATGTGTGTGTGTGTGTGTGTGTACAGTCTGACTGTGTTGCTGGTAAGCGCCGATTGTGTCACTCTGGTGCGAGTGACACCTTGGCTCGTAAATCTGTTTGCTTCTTCGCAAAAGCTCACGAGAGCCTGAGTCAACATGACGTCACCAACCATGGCGTCCAAGAGGAAGGTGAGGTTGAGACGGAGCGCAAGTCAAGATCTCGAGTCAAGCACGGTACGAGATCTTCAAGAGCAAAACATGGCTGTAGCTTCATTCCACTAAAGGAGAAGCAGAACTTGAGTTCTTCAGAATACACGTGTATGGTCTTTAGTCCCTCAGAACGTCTCGTTAGAACCTTTGACTCGTTCTTGGTGGAGCTCATTGGCGCAACTGGTTCTCCTTTCCTTCTGGGAGAGTCATCCACGGGCACGTTCAGGTTTCCACTGGAATCTGGAAGGCAGAACTTTCAGCGCACGAGCACAAAGTCGCTGAGTTCCTCAGCTTAGATGATATGCATGGTCTGTATCTTCTCAGAGCTTCTCGTGAGAACATCTTGCCTTCAGCCAAGAGCCTCCAGTCACTGGGTTTGGAAGGAAGTTCTGGCTTACAGCCTTGGTTCTGTACAGTAAAAGATCTTCTGTATCAAACCAAAAACAGAACCAGATCTTCTGGATCAGCTGGACATTCTCTGGCATGTTTCTGCAGTTCCATAGAACTCCAATCCAAGAAGCTCATTAGAAGGAGAACCAGCCTCCGGAGATGAGTGTTGAAGCTACCAGAATCAGCTTCACGGAGTTAGGGGAAAAGCAGAACTTTACCAGAACATCTTGCTCACTTTTGGTGTAGAGCTTACAGACTGTGACCTTCAACCTTCACCAGCTGGAAGTGCTCGTGCATCTGTGCGGTGAAGAACACGTTTCTGAGAACCCTAATCCACGAAGCTCATTAGAAGGAGAACTAGCATTGCCCCCCCCCCCCGAGCCGAATCTCCAGGAGGCAGAGCTTTAATAGCATGCGAGCAGAAGGTCACTGAGTTCTTCAGCACGCTCGGTGAAACCGAATGCTTCCATGTTTTCAGTCGAGGGAACTTCTCGCTGGTGGAAACGGGCAGGGCTGGAAAGACAGTTCAGCGAATGTTATTGAAAAGAAGAAACGGCCTTTAACGCCCCTGACTCAGAACTTCCTCGCCGTGTTGAGTCACGCTGGAACATCTGCAGAAAGGTGCCCAAAAAGGTGCCCATACGTCCCGATGAGATCCCGGGCTCGCTCTGGCCACGAGCTCTGTAACATGACAAACATCTGGATCATCTGAGCACATGATCGACCTCATATTTCCATCTCGCCACCGTCTGTTGTTCATTCAGCATTAGGTCTGGTGGTGGGCGCCGTTTTTTTTTGCGGGGCTAACCTGTATCCTAGCAAGCCTTTTAAAACCCAAATTTATTGCAATAGTAACTGCAGATGAATTGCAGATGTGCAACGGTCATCGCCAAAAAAACGTCCAAGGTGTTCCTCACGGGGTGGGCTCACCCCACGGCTCGCGGGGGGCAAATCCGGGGCCACCCTGGTACCGGGCGCTGGCCTGAACTCGATGCGACGCTGGAAGGAATGAAGCAAGTTTAATTTGGAACGCGCTGGCCCTTAGCGCCCTCAGACCGGTCCTCCTGGAGCCCGTGGGACGAGGGAACTTTAATAACAGGCTGGTCCGGTCGTGCGGTCGTGACGTCCACGTGGGAGGTTGTTCCAACCCCTAATGTTTTATTATTGCACAGCAATTCACCGACACCACCGTATTTAGTACGTACAAAGCTCATCATTTGCAGCTCCTGAACCCTTTGACATGACCCCGGGCCGGCCGCATTAATTACTCCCTCAAAGTGTGGTCTGATCTTCGTCCAGGTCCATAATAGCACGGTGCACCAGCACATTCCGGCCCGGCTAATAACACACGAGGAACTTTTACTTAACTACAAGGTACTGTGATGGGAACCTCCCGGCTTCAGACATCTGCACAAGCCAGGCTTTTGGTTTAACTCAAAATCGTTAGGTTGGATTTAAATTCTTATCCGAAGCTCTTAACGAGGAGACCTTAACGAGAAGGTCCTTCCATCGACCCTGAAGATCAGATTTAGTCTCAAAAACCAAAATAAAGTGACTGATCTTGTAGCTGGGTTTGATGTTAGGGATCAGAAATGTTACGGGACGATTATACAGCATCAGCAGATCCTTATTTTCTTTCTGATTTTCTCCAAGACGTTGTTTGCCGGTGTTTAAAGTCGCCGTCTTTCGTTAAACACCGTCCCCTGGCCGATCGGAGTCCGGATCTTAGTCCAGAAGCCCAGAGTCTGATCCTGATACTGTTTTAGGAGCGGGGGAACTATAGAATGGAACCATTTTACCTCCAACCGTGCTCATAATTAAAACGTTCTCTCCCGTATTTCTCTCTGTATTTTAGAATCTAACAGTAAACACTTATAATGGAACTGGAGTATAATCTCAAAAATACGCTTGAGGTTCAGGTTATAACGTCAGATACTGTACTATTTTATACTCTCGTAGCACTACTTCTGCGTATTATTGCTTAAATAAGGGATATTTTCACATCCCGCGAGAGAAAACTGCCAAAACGTCCAATGAATAAAAACACCTTTTTTTATTTCATTTTTATATAGCATTTGGTGTAATTGTTAAGAATTCGGTCGTTAAAGCGAGAGGATGTTGATCGGATGGACGTTAAACAGCAAAGAAAAACCTTTTCTACAGCCATACTACGGCCATAGAGTATAAAGAGTAAAGATGTCAAATAGTTTTCAGATTTTAAAATAATCAAACAAAACTAAATCAGAATGTGGGTCTGCGTCCAAATACTTTTGGCCTTGTGGGTTTGTGTCCCATGTGTGTGTGTGTGATATTTGTGTGTGTGTGTGTGTGTGTGTGTTTGTGTAGTAAAAGGTGTCATATTAGGCCATTGTGTCTTACTCACTCAGTGCTCTGTGATGACATCACCAATTTCAGTTACAGTTTGAATTTTGTTGGTTGAGATTTGAATTTTGTCGGTTAAGATATAAATTTTGTCGTTTGAGATTTGAATTTTGTCAGTTGAGATTTGAATTTTGTCGGTTGAGATTTGTATTTTGTCGGTTGAGGTTTAAATTTTGTCGTTTGAGATTTGAATTTTGTCGGTTTAGGTTTGAATTTTGTCGGTTGAGATTGGAATTTTGTCGTTTGAGATTTGAATTTTGTCGGTTTAGGTTTGAATTTTCTCGTTTGAGATTTGTATTTTGTCGGTTGAGATTTGAATTTTGTCAGTTAAGATTTGAATTTTGTCGGTTGAGACTTGAATTTTGTCGGTTGAGATTTGAATTTTGTCGGTTGAGGTTTAAATTTTGTCGGTTGAGGTTTAAATTTTGTCGTTTGGGATTTGAATTTTGTCGGTTTAGGTTTGAATTTTGTCGTTTGGGATTTAAATTTTGTCTGTTTAGGTTTTAATTTTGTCGGTTGAGATTGGAATTTTGTCGTTTGAGATTTGAATTTTGTCGGTTTAGGTTTGAATTTTCTCGGTTTAGATTTGAATATTGTCGGTTAAGATTTAAATTTTGTCGGTTAAAATTTTTATTTTGTCGGTTGAGATTTGAATCTAAACGTAAAGTCAGTGCGTCCCTATGGGCGACTTTGTCATTTTTAAACTTAAATCTATTAAAAATGATAAACCATATCGGACTCATGAGCACACAGGGCACAGGTCTGAACCGTTAAGCGCAGATTAATCAATAATGTTTAATTAAACAAATGGGTTTAAAAGAAGGGAAATCGTATTAAAATGATAAAAAAAAGCCATGATGGTGCCGTTAGGGAACTGAAGTGCTCAGAGAGCAGCGTTTTAAACAGAACATAAACATCTCAGCAGCTTTACGAGGTAACTGTGCTGGTCCTTCACCAGTAAGTGATTTATAAACCAGTAAAAAAAAGCCTCTAACAAGAACACCGGTAGCCATTTTGGGGATTTAAGAATGGGGTAACGTGTCTTTTGCTAGTCTGTCGTCACACAGGGCACACGCACTCACGGTGAGACACTTTAGAGACGCCAGCTGACCTAACTCGCCCTTGGAACGTGGAAAGGAAGAACTGGAAAACCAGTGTGCCTCCCAGTACGTTGTTAATATGGGTGTACAGGTAGCAGCACATCATCATCATCAGTTGAGTCGGGACATTCCCAGACTTATTTTAAGGCCGTGGTGCTAAATTAGAGGCGGTGTGCTGCTGCTCTGTCAGAACAACCCTCTTTTGTTGGGAGATTCTCCCATCTTTGGGTCATTTATCAATCCCATGATTCCATCAGCTGCCTTTAAATGCAGTTAGTGAGCATAATCGAATCAAGAACCTTAACGTCGCTTCTTTCATTACGAGTTTCCAGTAGCGAGGAAACTGGATGTTTGTATAAGCCCGTCTTCTCTGAAAGACTTTCCACCGCATTTTTGGAACGTGGACTGCCGAGATTCCTCCTGTTGAGGCTCAGGGTTTTGAGGATGAGGTCAGGATAGCGTGCAGGCCAATCGAGATCTTCCACTTATTTTATTAAGCCATCGAAAATGTCAAGCCACGGCGACGACGAGGTTTTAAAAGCATTTAAAAATGTAAGAAGGAACAGAAGGTCAAAAATCTGAACGTCGGTTATGAAAGCTGGAGAAAAAAGGACGGGGAATGTTTATTATATCGAGTGAAAAAAAAGAGATTTTATATCTTTAGTTCCAGCAGAAGATCAGAATGACTTTTGTGTGTGAGGGTTAAGGTGATGGTAAATAAATTCATTATTTCAAAAACAAGCTTCTAAAGTTTCACTGTATATATTCACACAATATAAGATTAAAAAATTACGAAAGAAAGAAAGAAAGAAAAGGAAGGAAGAAAAAAAATGAAAAAAGAAAGAAAGTAAAAAAAAAAAGAGAAAAAAGAAAGAAATGAAAAAAGGAAAAAGAAAGAAGGAAAAAAAGAAAAAAGAAAGAAAGAAAGACAGAAAAAAAGAAAGAAAAAAGAAAAGAAAAAAGAAAGAAGAAAGAAAGAAAAGGAAAAAGAAAGAAAAAAACAAAGAAGGAAAAAAAAAAAAGAAAAAAGAAAGAAAGAAAAAAAGAAAAAGAAAGAAAGTAAGAAAAAAATAAAGAAAAAAGAAAATAAAAAAGAAAGAAAGAAAGAAAGAAAGAAAAAAAAAGAAAGAAAAAAAAAGAAAGAAAAAAAGAAAGAAAGAAAGAAAGAAAGAAAGAAAAAGAAAGAAAAAAAGAAAGAAAAAAAGAAAGAAAGAAAAAGAAAGAAAGAAAAAGAAAAAAGAAAAAAAGAAAGAAAGAAAGAAAAAAAGAAAGAAAGAAAATGAAAAAAAGGAAGAAAGCAGTAAGTGCTAAATAGAAATGAAAGAAGAAGTAAAGAAAAAAAATCCAGAGCTATTTTAATATTTTCTTTAATAAAGAATTCAAATAAAAACTTTACTATAAATGAGCAAAGCAAAACTCTTTAACCTCGACGTGCAAAAACCAGACGACTTTCTTTCTTTCTTTCTTTTTTGTTTCTTTGTTCTTTAGTTTGTTCGTTTATTTAACCGTTCTTTCATTGTTTTTATGTTTTCTTTCTTTGTTTTTCTATTTACTGTAGCATTCATTACTTTCTTTTTGAATTTTTTCTTTTGTTTTCTTTCTTTCTTTCTTTCTTTTCTCTTTGATTTCTTTTCTTTACTAATCTTGTTGTTCATTCATTCCTTCTTTCTTTTAATGTGTTTGTTTTACCTTCTTTTATTCTTTCTTTCATTATTTCTTTTTTCTCTTTTTTATCTTATTCTTTACTCCTTTATTTTCTATTTGGCATTTTTTGCTTTTTTGCTTTTATTTTTAATGTTTTTTTTTCTACTTTGTTTCTATTTTGCAATTCTTTTTTCTTCTATTTCTTTTTTTTTTCCTTTCTTTCTTTGTTTCATCCATTCCATCCTCTTTTTTTCACTGTTTTAAAGTTTTTCTTTATTTTATTTTTATATCTTTGTTTTCTCTTTGACCCATCCTTTTGGTCTTTCTTTATTTATTTTGTTGTTCCTTTCTTTTTTGTTTCTTTGTTACTTTCTACGTTCGTTCGTTCTGTCATTGTTTTTGTTTTTCTTTCTTTCATTTTTTCTTTCTTTTCTTTTTAGCATTCACTACTTTTTTTTTCCTTCTTTTTTCTTTTCTCTTTTCATTTTCCTAAATAACAAAAGCAAAAACACATTCATTCGTTCTTTAAATGTTTCTGTATTTCTTTCTTTTTTGTTTTTTTTCTTCATTCTTTTCCTTTCTATAGGTTTTCTTCCTTTCTATCTAATTCTTAACTCCTTTATTTTCTATTTATCAGAATCTTTCCCTAAATTGAAGGTTAAGGTGATGGTGATCAAATTAATTCCTTTAAAAATAACCAAAATGATCTTATAAAGTTTCACTGCCTTGTAAGATTAAAAAATAGAAGATTTATTAATTTCACACGAGGTTTTTTCCACTGGATATAACGGCTATAACGGACCAGGTCCTTCCCGACAGGTGAGAAGGTGCATGAACGTTTTGGATTAATCCCAAAAAAGTTCCTCCCCTGTGGCGCGGGGCATGAGGGTTCCATTTAAAAGGCGATGTTGGCCCTGACAGCTGTGCTGCCCCCTCACTGCGGTCCTAAAACACACTCAAACAGAAAGAAGATCTTAAAGGCCGTTTTATTTTTCGGACCTTTTGGGACGCCCTCTTAACGTACCCCCACCGTTTGATCTCGCACCTCTTCAGACAGGCAGGGCAGGGAGATGAAAGCTGGGGGATGGACAAAGGAAAAACAAACAGTGCGCGGGACACAAAGAGGCCATATTTTGAATTCTCCTGGACCCCTTCGACCCTTTGTTCCCAGATCCGAGGCCGTGCCCCCCCTAAGGTGAGGTCCTGGGGGCGAGAGGGCAGACGGGTTTGAGGGGAAAACTGGATGTGACCAGCAGAACAATTCTGGGAAGTCGAGCGAGGTCGTCCTTGGTGGAACTTTTCTCACGGTTCTCACGATGCAGGTGAAACACAGGAACTTTCCCGTCATCACCGGGCAGGCCCACCCGGGACGTCCAGCGCCCCCAGCGCCCCCAGCGCCCCCAGCGCCCCCAGGGCCTTCAGAGATTTCATTCCGGCGAGAACGTTGCAGGAACAAACCGTCCTGAGCTTTTACACCAGCCTTACCAAACTGTTAGTTCAGCGGCGATGGAGAACATACCAAACCCCAACACCCCCGGGTCCTAAGGAGAACCCGAAAACCATTCTCGCCAGTTCAGCCGAACTGAAGGAAAAGTTCTGAAGAGATCAGAACGAGTAACAGATGCTCGTCAGGGCTGGAAAAGGTCACAAAGCCATCTGTAAAGAGTTTGGGCTCCACTGGTCCACAGTCAGACCGACCGTGTGTGATCCGGGACTCCAGGAGGGGTCGACCGAGCGAAGATCATTCTCAGAGCAGGGTGTGTATTAGTCCAGGTCACAAAGGAAGCCAGAGTAACCTCTAAGCACCTAAAGGCCTGTCTCCAGAAAGCTCCAGAACGTTTCTGGTTTAAAGTTCAGTCCTGAGCTCCAGCATGAGGACCAAAACCCATCTGTGAAACGTAATTAGAGCTTTTTTTTTCGGGGACCCCCCCCCCAGCAGATGCAGGTGTTGTGGATCTTCTGTGAGGATCCATTGTGTGAAGCAACAATAGCGTCGAAAGCTTGGGAACTCCAGCTCGACTTTATTCTCTGCCATTGTTCCAGGTCCTCCAGGATGTCCTTCAGGAAAGCGACCTTCTGTTAGGGCTTCCAGGACACAGGAGCGATGTGCTCCTTTCATTCTGTCATTCGATATTCCTGGAAACGTTAATGCAGATGACCTGGCAACCCGCGCTGGAAGCTCTAGGACTCGTTAGTCCTCACCACGCCCACTGGGTGACGACTGCATCCTCAAGCGATGGAAGAAGACGGTCTGGTCCGATGAACCAGAATATTTAAAGATCAGAAAGATGTGGCTGAGGTTTGTTGGATATGAGACCATCTCTAAAGAGTTTGGACCAATCCACAGCCAGTTTTATTATAGTTTTATATTTTCTATTTGTACTCCTCACAGAATTGCCTTATTTCTCATTTATTATTTATTATTATGCATTTGTTTTTGTTATGTTATTATATTTTTTATGTGTTTTAGATTTATTATTTAGGAAACGTACGTAAAAGTGAAAGAAAGAAAGAAAGAAAAAGAGAAACGAGAAAAGGAAAATGAAAGAAAGGAGCAGTGAATGCTAAATAGAAAAGAAAGACATAATGAAGAAAAAAGATCAAAACAAAGCAAGAAAGAATGAAATCAAAAAGAAAGGAAGAAGGAAAGAAAAAGAAGAGAAAAGAGAAAGAAAAAGAGAAACAAAGTAAAAAAAAGAGAATAAATGAAAGAAAGCAAAAAATGCTAAAAAGAAATGAAAGAAAGAAAGAAATACAAAAACATTCAAAGAAAGAAGGAATGAATGAACAAAAGTATAACAAAGAAACAAAAAAGAAAGAAATTAACAACAAGATTAGTAAAGAAAAGAAAGAAGAAAAGAGAAAAGACAGAAGAAAAAAAGAAAGAAAGAAAAACTGAAAACAAAAGAAAGAAAGAAAGAAAGAAAGAAAGAAAAACTGAAAACAAAAGAAAGAAAGAAAAAAAGAAAGAAAAACTGAAAACAAAAGAAAGAAA
>JAUZSU010011902.1:0-11101 GCA_034780255.1 Parotocinclus maculicauda
GTAACATATACATGGTTCACACACACACATTCATCGAGATAGAGAGAGAGAGAGAGCGAGAGAGAGCGAGAGAGAGAGAAAGAGAGATAAATATGTAATATGTACATGGTTCACACACACACATCGAGAGAGAGAGAGAGAGAGAGAGAGAGAGAGAGAGAGAGAGAGAGAGAGAGAGAGAGCGAGAGAGAGAGAGAAAGAGAAATGTGGTGGAACAGTGGTTAAGGTGGAATATGAACCAGAAGGTCCAAGGTTCAAATGCCACCTCTGCCAGGTTGTCACTGTTTGGTCCTTCACCAACCCACAATTGCTTAAATTATAAAACTGTATCAAGTGTAAATCGCTCTGGATAAGGGGGCCAGGGCCTGGGCAAAACCGACATGGGGAGAATCTGCAAATTCACACAGGCAGTAGCAGTACCTTGACTCAAACCCGGGTCTCTGGAGCTGCCCAGAGAAGAGAATACAAAATATAAATATGATCTAAGTTTTTGTGAAGCTTAAGTACTAGACGGAGGAATGTGTGTATAGTTGTGTACTGTAGGTTAGCGTGTTCCATGAATTGTCGCAATATTCTCCTTACAGCCTCAGCTAAATGCATTTTGTCTATTTTAGGCTAAATGGTGATAAAATACAACATGTATGCCTGGAAACGTCTTTTTATTCATCCATATTGTATGATGATGGAGCACTATTTAAGGTCCAGTGTAACATTTTTGGCAACTAAAAATCATTCTGATTATAGAAGTTACCTGCACTCCGCTCATGATTCTGATGTATTTGACATTCTTCTTGTCTCTTTGTAAGGTCCTGTTAAAACAAGAAATGACCTTTTTAAGCTGGAAAAATATCAGATGAAGTGCATCAGGAAAGCAGCTTCAATTGCATGGATTAAATATCATTATTTCATTCAATTGCATTCTTATCAGCTTGATTCTGGACAGGGTCAAGAACCACCCAACGGCACAAGGTGCAAGGCAGGAACAACCTTAGACAGGGCACCAATCCATCGTAGGGCACGTCTGCTCACTTTAGAGACATCAATTAACCTAACATGCATGTCTTTGCACTATGAGAAGAAACAAGAGTCCTCAGAGTAAACCCATTGGGATGCGGGGAGGACATGCAGACTCCACATTGAAAGGGAAGTATTTCATTGATGGGTTTAAACCTACAGGTAAATACTTATAATAGAACACTGAATGTAATGGTTCTCCTGTGACTAAAGAGTCGCCTCTTTACTAAGCACTGAAGTGAAGACTGAAATATCACTTTTACACATTTAATTACACAAAAATGAAATTTTAAAAATATCTCTATGATTGTTTGTGGCTTTATCTACAGGATTTTTTGGGTTGTGATTGTGCGCTATTGCTTATCTGTAGTAGTAATAGGCTAATGTCCAACAAGAAGAATCAAAAGCATGGCTGTAAGTCACTCTGAATAAGGGTGTTTGCTAAATGCTTTAAGTCTAAACGTAAGTGTAATGGCATAAATACAGACTTTCTTGGTCCATGTGAATGTCTGCTGTTCTATCTGCTCTTCTGTTCCAGCCACATATTTCCACTCAGGAACAAAGTGAACCGGGGGAGGGTCAACTGTGTGCATGTGAGTATGTGTCAGACAGGAAAACGGAGGCGGAACTGGAACTCATTTCTCTTACAATGCAAAAGTGAGCCATGTCAGTGCAGAGCACACAGACAATGGTGCACAAAATGCTACAATTCCTAGGTGAAATTTGCAAGCCCATTGAACTGCTGGATTTCTGCGTCAGTCACAAATTTGAGTGTCTGATCTTCACGATAATTACGGTTGGGGAATATGACGATTGTGGGTTGTGTAGGGCTAAAATGTCTCCACAATCTGCTCGGATCACTCTCAACACCGCAGTGGCACTCATGTGGTGGTGTTAGTGTGTGTGGTGCACATATGAGTGAATCAGACTCAGCAGTGCTGCTGAAGTTTTAAACCTCCTCTGTTAGGGTTCCTGCCTTTGCCCCGGAGCATTTGGCCGTCCTCGCCGGTCGCCATTACAGCGCTATCGGTGAGGCAGGTTATATCCAGTATCCTAATTATGACCTGATTCCGAACAGCTGTTTCTCGTGCTATTTAGGCGTGGGTTTTAGCGCTGTTCAGGGCCAGGTCATTGTCATTAGGATACTGGATATAACCCGCCTCACTGATAGCTCTGTAATTGCGAGGACGGCCGAACGTTCCGGGGCGAAGGTAGGAACCCACATCCTCAGTGTTGCTGCTGGAATCAAAATATTCCACCTGCAGCTCTGAATTGGATTAATTGGGTATGAGAATGAATTAACGAACACATGAATCTCTTTGAACACATTGATTAATCATTCCTGGTCCATATTGTAGGAAAATTCTACAGGTTAGGTTCCAGTATTTAAACCACTACAGACAAGCTGGAAAGAGGCTACTAAAAACATTAATGATCATTAATAAGTCAAACTGACTAACAAATGAGGAAAAATCAAATGGTAATCCAAGAGAAAGTACTCATGGGTAACACCAAAAGACCTTCAGAAACATCAGAAATGTGTTAAGGTCTCAGCCTGTGAGTTTCCTACAACATTATGGAACGAGAGAGCTGTTAAAATCATTGTTCTCTCTTCTTGAGTGCTTAAGTTGAAGGCAACTAGACTTCTTCTTGGTTCACCTCTCATCCGAAAGGCCTGGAGAGTGGAGAGTCCCAGGTATTTAACCTCTAGAGGTGTTTTTAAATTGGAGGTTGTCCTGAGAGATGGATTGAAAGAGGAGTACTGGATAGTAAGTAAGACATTGAGTATGGGGGTGGTGTATGGCACCGATTACCATCCACTTACTAAGAAGTCTTAAGATCCCTTCCTAGGCGATATAACCCTTATTCGTAAAAACAATTAATGTAACCCTACTGACTCACATAATGGCAGGGTGGAGCAACAACTCTGTAATGGGTCACACCTTGGCCTCTGTAAACAAAATGCATTTTGTCTGTTTAATACAGTCTTACAAGCCAAGCTATTGTGAGTTAAGGGCCTTGCTCAGGACCCCAATTGTGGCAGAGGTGGGATTTGAACCCTGGACTTGGTCCATAGTCCCGTACCTTAACCACTAGGCCACGACAGTCCCAGACTTGCAATTCATGGTTACCTAATTACACTTTTGGCAACTAAAATCATTCTGATTATAGAAGTTACCTGCACTCAGCTCATGATTCTGATGTATTTGACATTCTTCTTGTAAGGAGCTCTTTGTAAGGTCCTGTTAAAACAAGAGATGACCTTTTTAAGCTAGAAAAATATCAGACAGATAAAGTGCATCAGGAAAGCAGCTTCAATTTCATGGATTAAATATCATTATTTCATTCAATTGCATTCTTATTGGCTTGATTCTGGACAGGGACAAGAGCCAGTCAGTGCCCAGCCAGCGGCACAGGGTGCAAGGCAGGAACAAGCATAGACAGGGCGCCAATCCATCATAGGGCATGTCTGCTCACTTTAGAGACATCAATTTACCTAACACGCATGTCTTTGCACTATGACAAGAAACGAGAGTTCTCGGAGTAAGCCCATTCGGATGCGGGGAGGACATGTATACTGTAGAAAGGGGAGTATTACACACCTTGACCTCTGTGATCCTAAAGATCTAGAACTAAAAAAACCTTTCAGATAAGAGTTGAAACATTTTCAAGAACCAAGATAAAAATGTCAAATTCCCTTAAACCTAAGCACTTAAGATAACCATGACCTACACACAATCAGGACTGAGAACCTACACAGTAGCTGTTATCTCTTTGCTTCTGAGCTAATGTTCTTTACACAAATAACTTTTAGACCCAAATGGAGACTCTGAAATACCAAAACCAGATCCCAACTGAGAGTCGTGATTGGAGAGCATCACGAATTAGAGCTGTTTTGCTGCCTTTGGATGTAAATTAGGCTGAAAACTGCTAAAAAATTGTTTCACGAAATGTGCAGGGAAATATCAGGGTGGGAGTGCATCACCTGGAGCTGAACAGAAGAGAGTAAGTCAAAAACACAGAAGTAAATCAAGAGAACAATTGTTTGGGAGGCAAAATTAGAGTCCAGACCTTAACCCAAGTGAGATGCCGTGACCTGAAGAGGCTATTCATGCACTAAGTGCTTCTCAAAATTCCTCCTCGTCATGTTTGCTTGAATAACAAGCAGCTGTAGGAAATTATATTGCTGCACAGGTTTTACCAGTTATTTATACATTTATCTGTCTATGTAATAATTATTAATGAACATACTGCAAAAAAAATTACCCAACTCCTTATATATGCACATGCACTCTTTGTCCTTAATTTTAAAAGGATCTTGATTGAGCGTGTGCTTAGGGAATCGCAGAAAACCAGCAGCAGCTTTTTCAGAACTGCCCTCCAGACCTACAAATCAAATGGCAGGACACTGAGGATTAGCTCAGCACAGCTAACAAGCTGCTGTGAGACAGAAAATTACTTAGACAGGCTGGAAGGCAAACACAATATTTATCATCGTGCTCCTACTGAATTATTTGTGGTTTCAAAAGTGATCTCTAAACTTTAGCACAGCTGCAGCTCATTACCAAAAGTACAGGCAGTCAGTTACGGCAATATTCAGTTGCTGCACATTCCCTGATTTCTAGCTCATTGTTATGCCACTGATAAATTGGTCCACGAAGGCTTGTGAGCCCTTTAGAATTGTCTGTATTTTACAGTTTTACACACACACTGTATAGACTGTAACACATACTGTATTATCTTCTGCTTAATCCACACGGGGTCGTGGCCAACTCTGGGCACAAGGGCAGGAACAACCCGCTACCTTTTGGCATTAATCAGTTTAAATGTCATAGATACACATCAATACATCAAGTCGAAGACCCAATGGTAAGATTTAGCTCACCTCTGCCAAACCACCACAGCTGGGTCCCTGAGTAAGGCCCTTAACCCTCAAGTGCTTGGATTGTAAGACTGTATGAATTGTAAGTCGCTCTGGATAAGGGCGTCTGCCAAATGACATAGATGTAAATACTAGATGGGCGCCAATTCACACACACAGTCATGCACACATTCACACACTAAGGGCCACTTTAGAGACATCCATTAACCTAACATGCATGTCTTTGGACTGTGAGAGGAAACCGGAATTCCCAGAGTAAACCCATGCAGACACAGGGAGGACATGCAGACTCCACACAGAAAAGGACCCAGGCCACTCCATCCTGGGATTGAACCCGGGACTTTCTTGCTGTGAGGCAGCGGTGCTACCCACCGAGCCACACATTCTCATATTGTGTTTTAATTAATGTCATTATTTAGAAAAAAGCACTATTTGTACAGTTTCTAAACTATTGTGTGACTATGCCTGGTAATGTCTGGTCCATTTTAGTCAGTGTCATGTTTCACAGTATGTAATTCAGATAATTGGGGCGTGCCTGTATTACAGAAGATATTACTGCTTGCAAAGGTTAAAAGGACAGTAAGTCAGGGATTGTAGTTAAACTTGTGGCAAGATTTACCAACTAGTGAACCAGATACAAAACAAATGTGCCCACCAACAGTACAAATGAAGTCCAGCATGTTACCATGAGATTGAGTGGAAAAAACAACGTGTTTCTTCAAGATAAAACAACTAAGAGCAGACAAAACCTTTCAGCACCATCACAGCTGAATGGATTCGCATCCGCAAATTTTTAAAGGAAAGTCAGCCACACTGCAGGCAATGTAAGAATAGCACATGTTATAGCTACTGTATATGTTTTGTTAAACTAGCAAAGACATCAGTTACATTACCATAAATAAAAAAAACTATGGCAATAACTACAATTTGAATCTCTTCATGTCACATTTATGTCAGAGTGACACCAACTTTAATGTTAAATCACGTCATCTATTTAGTGTTTATCAGGATTTCATTTATATGCATTGTGCCCCCAAGAGACATTGGCAAGCAAGGGGTCCATCTGTGCCCCTTTAAATTCTATGTTACCCTCGGCAGCACGGTGGCTTAGTGGGTAATATCGCTGCCTCACAGCACGTTTGTCCCGGGTTCAATCCCAGGGTGGAGCAGCGTAGGTCCCCTCCATGTATGCGTGGGTTTACTCCAGGTATTCTGGTTTTCTCCCACATTCCAATATATATGCGTTAATTGATTACTCTAAATTGCCTATGATTTTAGTGTGTATATAAGTAGTCCTGATGTAGCCATGTGTATAGACTGAAATGGCAACATTAAATAAAACAAACAAACAAAAACCCTTGTTACCCTTAATTGTAACAATGTTCATATGAAAACAAAAATGTCCATATCCTTAAAGGTTAGCTTAGTAAATTACTAGCCTCAGGCATATGTTTCCTTTAGATTTTGGAACATGACTGTGAGGTTGGGTTCTGATGTTTAGACAATAAGCCCTGGCTTACTTTTTGCATTCAAGTACATTTTTAAGGTGTCTGATGGAGTTGCGGTCAAGGTTCTGTTTGTTGAGCCAAGTTCTCAATCCAAAATGGCAAACCAATTCTCTATGGAGTGTGTTTAAGAACAGCAAGGCAGAATGTTGATGAACAGACATGTTGGAGGCCTGTAATTGTGTCATTTTGAGAGTCGCTGAGGTATCAGTACAACCCAAATCTACTACCACTGTTTGTCTACAGAGTATCCAGAAATCTGTACTTTATACTGTGAAAGTGTTGCTGAAACAGCAGAGCCTAATAGGTAGATGTGGTGTCCACAAACATTGTCCATGCATTGTGTTATAAAGTGTTATCAAATAATCAAACCTGAAGATTTATATAGTCATTTTAGCTGGGTGTAGTGCATGTCTGCATAAAGATATTGTAAACAGAGCTTTATGAATAAACAGTAGAACCATTTATTAATCAGCAGCCACTTTGCAAAATGCTCAATTTCTAACATGAACTCTACCAGGTTCTAAGGATAATATCTATTTTACATAGAGTGTCGTTCTCAAAGTGGTGTGGCTTTAGTTGTATTAACCTTTACCTCTATACTTGTATTATACAGACTGTATGAACTTTGGAGTATAAGGAAATCCTGAGGAACTCTGCTCATTGACCCTAATCCCTCACTGGTTGCTCGGCTCTTCCTCTTCCTCCTCCTCCTCCTACTTCTCCTCAAAACTGTCAAAATAACTTTCTGAAAGCAAAAACACTTTACACCCTTATCCAGAGTCATTTACATTTTTGGCTCTTTTTCCAAAGGACATCAGTACCAAACTTGGTGGAGCTTAGATTTGAATTAGTAGTCCAAATGTTTAATGACTTAGCCTGACTTTTGTTAATATTTACCCTAATGTAGACACATCCTATTATACGCATATGTGCTGCCCAAACCAGCCAGATGACATCATTGGGACTTCAGTTTAATCAAGGCAGTGTTGAGTTAGTGTATTAGCTCACATGACGTTTTTCACTCAATCACTCACCCATTTTCAATACAAAAGTAAAATCAGGGTCACTGGATTTGCCAGGACTGAACCGGTAGCACAGGATGCAAGGTGGGAACCAGCCCTAGACAGGGCACCAGTCCATCGCATGGGATATGCCCACACATATCCACGGTCTTACTCATACTGGAATACTTTCAAGACTGGATCTTCAGAATGTGGTTCTAAACCGAAGTACCCAGAGATAACCAACACATGAACATGCAAACTCCACACAAGCAGCAATCAAGCCACTGTGTCATCGTGTAGCCCTGTGATTTCGGTATAAATCATCCTGATTTGGGTTGACGGGAGCACAACAAGCCAGTCATGTCTGTATGTGGCGTCTGACCCAGCCAGAGAACATCACTGTGATTTGAACCCAGGTCATGGCACCATCTGAGCGTCTTCATGTGATGCATAACATAGTCTCTGAAACCTATTATATGATACTATTTGTCTCACACAGCCCCAGGATTTGGGTTCGATCACCTGCTTACTGTCTGTGAGGAGTTTATGAGAAGCAGAACAGGAACAGGATTTGCAAAAGGTGAAGTAGCCAGTAACAATGCACAGTCCATATAGGAACGCAACACAAAGCTCAATTGATTTAAATGTTATAATATGGTTAGGTTTGCAAGTTCGGAGAATAATTATGAGAGAGTCGTACAGTATACATTTCCATATGTACCTATTTATGATTGCATTGGGAGGCCACAAAAAAGAACCTTCTCTAACCTGTGTGAAGATTTCTCAGATGGAGGATTTGTTGCTGAAAGCTTTGAAGCGTTTGAAGAGCAAATTTCAAAGCCACTGAAGTGTTTTTTTCTGGTGACAGATATTTAGTAGTCGTGATCTAGCTGAGGCCGGGGTTATAACCGTAATGAGTTTGTACTGATACTTCAAACCTGGAGAGCATCTGAAGGACATAAAGAGCGTGACTGCAGCATGTTCTCTATTAATAAGATTAAGAATACAACCCCATATTAGACAGTAAGAACTCAAGATATTTCGTGTTTTGTCCGCTTCATTTAATTTATTAATAAACATTAACTGGATGGGCAGAGGATCTCCAGTGTGTGAGCAAATGCATACATTTGTTAAAAATGCTTAAAAACATTGTATCTAACTCAGAGATTGGAAAGGATTTTCATATTTCCTTCCTCTACAGTGCATAATATCAATAAACAAATCTGGAGATATTTCAGTGCATAAAGGGCAAGAGCAAAAGTCTAAGCCATGATCTACGATCTCTGAGACGGCACTGGGTCAACAATTGTCATACATCAAACAGGAATACTTTGGCAAACCTTTGTCAAGCACAAAAATACAAAGTTACATTCACAAAAGCTATTTAAAACTGTACTGGGCAAAAAAGTATTTTGTTAACCATGTGCAGCATCAACTTCTCTGGGCTGTGAGTGTATGTGTATACATTGCTCAGAAAAAATTGAGGATATTTCATTATGGGAGATTTCATTTTGAGGTTTCCCCTAATTTTTGTGAGCAGTGTTTATACTGCATATACATACATACACTAAAAAATAAGGAAATACTTCAGAAATATCATAATAACATTTTTGTGAACCATGTATGTACTGTACATAGCGAGTACCTAATAAAGGACCTTAATTATTCATACCAGAAATTCAACAAGGTGCTGGAAACATTCCTCAGGATGGAATTTGGTCCATATTGACATGATAGAATCACGCATCGCGTCCATGATGCGAGTCACCCGTTGAACCACATCCCAAATGTGCTCTATTGGATTGAGATCTGGGGAGTGTGAAGGTCATTTTAGTGCAGCGAACTTGTTATAATGTTAATGGTAAGGGTTGCACATTCTGTAGGTACTGCTTGCTGTGAGTGCCCCCACACGCTACACGCTAAAATGTGCAGGTGCTTCAACCCCAGGTGCTAGACTATAATAATTTGGCTCTTGCCAAATAATAATCCCATTCTGGTTTGTGGAGAGACAAGGCCAATGTTGGTATCAGCCAGTCTATCGCATATCATCTATCGCGTATCGCGGATACACATACAACACACACCACAGTCTGTCATCACACTTCAGAGACCAGTGTTGAATGTGGAAGGAAAACAGAGTATCTCCAGGGAACTTCGGACATCAGAAAAACATGCAAAGAGGCTGTGATACAACAGAGCTAACACCATACCGCCCTGCGACCTGTTGTGAATGTAATGTTTCTCGTCTATGGAAGATCCTCAAATAACCCTGACCACTTTAGACAGTTTCCAAGAAAGTAAAGGTTTAGAATTGGTTCATGGTGCTCTTTTGTTTTGCAAAACATCATTTTTACTATAGTCACAAATATCGTGACTCACCATGGCAAAGAAGAGTGAAAAAAATAAACAGCTTTTTAAATTATTTTTGTGCCATCCCAGAACAAAAGCCCAGTGGAAAATAATTACTATAATAATACAAGCGCATAGAGACTGTATTGTTTGCATGGAAAAATGTCTTGTCGGAAGAATGCTGCCAATTGGAACGTAAGGTAACGGGGAAACATGGCTCTAGTCTACAAAATGGATTTGACATTGTTCAGCCACAAATACGACTCCCCCTAAACAACAGGCTAAGGAAACAGGAAGTGAGGATGAAGGTAACGCAGTTATTGAAAAGCAGCATCGCAGATGAAAACGACTTATCTTTATTAAAAGTGAAGGCCTTGAAAACGTCCTTTTGCCTCTAAATGGGCTTTAGTGTGCTTAGCTCTGTGTCACGACATGTGACTGATCTGCACAAGCAACAGTGCCATCGCCAACACAATATTATGATTAGGTTAACATGAATACACACTATATGGGCAAAAGTATTGGGACATGCCTCTAAATTAAGAAATTCAGGTTTTTCATTCAGTACTGTTGCCACAGTTGGACAAAATTAAGCACCTGCAGTCTGCCTTAGTTTTATATTCTCTATTATAATATACATTACATAATCTCTAATTTATTTCAAATAATATATGTTCTCTCTGTTATGACTTATTAAACTTTTCTTTTTAAACTATTACTCGAGATCGTGTGCTATCACAAACGACAGCACGGCTGGATTTAACTACGGCGCGCCACTTCGCCTAGTGCCTGAGACCCAATCCCAGCTGTGATGTCATTCGAGAGAACACCCTCCATCTCATCTTCTATTGCTTAAATACAGCAGATTTTACAACAAAAATAAGAAATACAAACCAAAGACGCCCTGATGTTCATACTGAATATGCTTCACCATAAAGTAGGTCCACAACAAATAAGCTGTTGCTATGCAACGGTAACAATCCCTACCCAGACTTTGCACTAGAAGCACTAGACTGGTTTGACCTAGATACACAAGACCTCTGTGACTTTCTACTAGTAGCACCGTCCTGGATTTACCTGCTTTTATAAAGAGACTATAGGGCTATCAAAGACTGTTGAGTCAAGAAGGTCCCGGGTTCAATCCCAGGGTGGAGCGAGATGGGTCCTTTCTGTGTGGAGTCTGCATGTCCTCCCCGTGTCTGCATGGGTTTACTCCCGGTACTCCGGTTTCCTCCCACAGTCCAAAGACATGCTTGTTAGGTTAACTGGCGTCTCCAAATTGTCATTGACTTGTGTATGCAAAACACCCCAGCCGTGTAACTGGAAACAGCTGCACGCCGGTC
>JAUZSU010011913.1:0-11100 GCA_034780255.1 Parotocinclus maculicauda
ACACAAAATAACATTCATACATAGATATTTATATATAAACACACACACACACACACACACACACACACACACACACACACACACACACACACACATACATAGACACACACATATATACATAGACACACACACACACACACACAAACACACACACACACACACACACACACATACATAGACACACACACACATACATAGACACACACAAGGCTCCAGGCGGTCCAAAGGGACCAACAGTGATTTGCCAGCAAACAGGTGGATATATGGATGACTGGATTGATATATGGATGAATGGATGGATATATGAATGGATGGATGGATGGATGGATGGATAAATGGATGGATTGATGAATGAATGGATAGATTGATGGATTGATAGATGGATGGATGGATGGATGGATAAATGGATAGATGGATAGATGGATGGATGGATGGATTAATAGATGGATAGATGGATGGATGGATATATGGATGGATGAATGGATGGATGAATGGATGGATATATGGATGAATGGATGGATGGATGGATGGATAGATGGATGGATGGATGGATAAATGGATGGATATATGAATGGATGGATGAATGGATGGATGGATGGATGGATGGATGGATGTGTACGTTTTTCTTAGTCAGGGTCATGAGACCCTGTGGTGCCAACCCTGAAGCAAGGCTATTTGCTGGATAGGACACCATTATTACAATTACAAAAATAAATAGATGAAAAAATATGAACATAAAATTAAAATCAACATATAAATTGTTATAAAAATTATTTTTAAAATTATTTTAATTATTTTAAATTATTTTTATTTTATGACCCAAGCAAGGTCAACACAAATCAACATCTATAAACAATTCAATACATAAACTACAACACTTACCCTAACTGCATTTAATCCCACCCCCTAACCCCGTCCCTTCCTCCTCTGAAACAAGCCATGTTGTTTTAAACAATTCAAAGTAGTTTCCTTAAACATGGGGGCATGAAAACCATAATAAGGTGACATCAGGTTCTTGCTGAGGGGCCCAAACCCCACCAGTTTAACACCCAATCCAATAAATCATGTTGGAACAACATCACGAGGAGGAGGTGTGTTAGATGATCATAACTCAGGGTTCTCAGGGCCCTCTGCCTCGTCCCAGCAGGCATGGCATCTGAAAGCGGGTTTGTCAGTGGCGCTGCGCATAATTACGGGCGAGATGAATAGCTGGCGGCATAATACTTCGATCGATTTTTCTATCTGATGAACGACGAAAGTGACGGCACCCTGTCATCAGCGCTCAGCCCGAGGAGGGCTCATAAATCTCCCTCCTCAAAGTTACCGCCGTTCTTCTGTACAGAGATTTGTGTGGGATGTTTGTGGAGCTTCCTGTACGTGGAGATATATTCTCATGTCCCGCTGCTGTCCTGCAATTATCTTTAAAGGCAGGAACCCAGCATCCGAACCTTAAGGGAGTAACAAGTCCAATTACTGTGCAGGTGTCCCCAAAAACAAAAGGATTTATGTTGTAACAAATTGCGACTTAAACGTGAAATTTGTGGGGGTTTTTTGTTGTTCACATAGGTGAAGTGGACGGTAAACTGGGGTTTGGGGATCTGCCCAGTTTAGAACTCGTATTTAATTTCGTTCAATATTTCAAATGCTTGTTTAGCTCTTTTACGGTGTGTTGATTAGAAATGTTTATTCTTGTCTACACACTGTAGTCAGATAAAGTCGCACAAATTTTAAGAAGGTCCCGGGTTCAATCCCAGGGTGGAGCAGCCTGGGTCCTTTCTGTGTGGAATCTGTATGTCCTCCCCATGTCTGCGTGGGTTTACTCCAGGTGCTCCGTTTTCCTCCCACAGTCCAAAGACATGTGTGTTCGGTTAATAGGTGTCTCTAAAAAGTGTCCCTTACTGTGTGACTGTGTGTGTGTGCCCTGTGATGGATTGACACCCTGTCTAGGGTTGTTCATGCCCACATTTTATTTTCTTCTATCGCAACTTCTCAAGCAGCTTCTGTGGGTGCTGCCTGGCCCCAGACACATTTGTACATCCCTTGGACGTGAATGTCTGTCCAGAATTGGGTCTGTCCCACCCCAACAATCACCTGCTTAGTGAATTTTAGTGTTGCATAAAATTTTAGCTCTATGGTTTTTATGAACTCTCATAACCCCGTTTTAGGCTTTGAAATATAAAAATGTCAACTTTGTGGTTTACTGGAAGCTATAAAAGATACGGCGAGAACGAGGAGTTCATATGGAATCTTCTCATAAACCCAACGATGACCCCCGCCGGAACGAAATAATACTTCCTGTTCCGAGGCTGACAGGCGCAGAACGTTTAGCCGTGCTACACTGTGTTCCTCCATACAGATCCTTTCCTCGCTTCTTTAGACGTATTAGAGATCCAAAGGCAGTAAAATCCCCATATCTCCGATTTCCCATGGCTTTCCCTGAACTCTGGCGATTCAGAAAAACCCTCCACGGCCTCCTTCAGTCCCGGAGGAGAGAGATAAAACCCTCTGTGGGCCCTCAGCTCTCAAAGAGCTCATCTTTTGTCTTTCCACTCGGGGAGAAAGCTTATCTGTGGTTCCTCACAGGGATAATGTGTGTTCCTGGGTCTGAAATGTTTCGGTTCAACCAGTAACACTGATACCAAAACTGGGATTGGATAATGACCTGATGTTGGCATTGTGCATCCCTTGTCTACTCGTGGTGCTAACGGTAGTAGCTCCATGGTGTGTCTTATAAACAAAGATATACTGTGGCTTATATAAACCGAGCAAGAGCTCTGTCTTTTAGGAAATGCTAGAGACTTTGGGCATTCCTAAAAGTATTGTCCACGTTGGGCTTCGAACCCAAACTTGTATTAGCATGAACCAAATGAACCTACTTCTTCTGCATCAAAGAGAGTCCAATTATTTATATTATAAACAACATTTCATTGTATTGCTAATAGTCAATAAATGAATTTAAAATCATAGTTTAAGAGTAAATTTAAAAGTGAAATCAGCAAAGATCTGGTAAGACGTTTACATTTACATTACGTAAACCGAGGCGACTAGTACAAGTTTGGTGTTTAAGTTTGCTGACTAGTAAAAGCTATCTGGTTAAGCTGTTTGATTAGTAAACGCTCACTGTTTGCCAGTCTGCTCTTACTAATAAATTCATCTGGTTAAGTTTGGGCAACTAGTAAATACTACTGGTTAAACTGATAAAGGCTTCTTGATAAATCTGATAATCAGCAACAACATTTTGGTTAAACTGGTTGAATAGTTAAAGCTTATTGGTAAAGATGATTGACTAATAAGGGATTTTATTTTCTTAAACTGATTGACTAATGCATTATGGGTAAAATGCCTGTCTAATTAAATATTTCTGGTTAAGTTGACTGACTAGTAAATGTTTTATAGTTCAGTTGGCTGACTAGTAAATATTTCTAGTTAAGCTGATTGACTAGTAAAAGCTATGTAGTTAGCCTGGCTGACTAGTTCAGACTTTTTGGGTAAGTTGACTTACAGTAAAAGAGTTCTGGTTGAGTTGGCCGACTAGTAAATGTTTATTAGTTAAGCTGATTGACTAGTAAAAGCTTTCTGGTTGAGTTGGCAGACTAGTAAAGGTTTATTAGTTAAGCTGATTGACTAGTAAAAGCTTTCTGGTTTGGTTGGCTGACTAGTAAAGCTTTATGAGTTAAGCTGATTGACTAGTAAAAGCTTGCTGGTTCAGTAGGCTGACTAGTAAGGGTTTATCAGTTAGCTGATTAACTATTAAAAGTTTTATGGTTCCATTGGTTGACTAGTAAAGGTTTAATTAGTTAAGCTGATTGACTTGTGAAAGCTTTTTGGTACAGTTGGCTGATTAGTAAAGGTTTATTAGTTAAGCTGATTGACTAGTAAAATCTTTCTGGTTCATTTGACTGACAAGTAAAGGTTTATTAGTTAAGTTAATTGACTAATACAAGTTTTTGGTTCAGTTGGCTGACTAGAAAATATTTATTAGGTAAGCTGATTGACTAGTAAAAGCTTTCTGGTTCAGTTGGCTGACTAGTAAAGCTTTATCTGTTAAGCTGATTGACTAGTAAAAGTTTTATGGTTCCGTTGGTTGACTAGTAAAGGTTTAATTAGTTAAGCTGATTAACTTGTAAAAGCTTTTTGGTTCAGTTGGCTGACTAGTAAAGGTTTATTAGTTAAGCTGATTGACTAGCAAGAGCTTTCTGGTTAAACTGACTGAGCACTGTAGCCCATTTCTGTTTTAATAATACCTATAATCAGCATATACTGGTCATACTGGTGACAGTATTAGTACTGAATTTAGACCTACTGGACAGGATCACTATATAACAGAGACTAAGCAGAACACATGGAGCTGTTTACTGAATTCGGTAATTTGTCAGATAACTGGTGATATCAGGAGAAAGCTGCTGTAGACGTGATGCTATCAGGACATGCTTGGTTTATAGAGGCATTAAGGTGAGAGAGGTTGCCAGCGCAGTTTCACCACTCCAGTGGCTAAGAAGAGCCGGATGAGGCACTGTTTGTTTAACCTTTTCTGTGGTTGTAATTTTAGCACTGCCTGCTGCATGGATTTCCACCAAGAAAGCTCTTATTAAGTCCTGCTGCTGAGTAACTTCAATAACACTTGATTTCATTACAGCGTTTCAGATCTGCGTTAAAGAAGCACTCCGGCTTTTTCTCCGCCTAATCTCTGCACGTATGAGCGGTGGTGTGGATGAGGGAATGTTCTGAAACGAAAACCAAAAACTCATAACTCACTTACGATGGAAGTTTGAGGGCAAAAGAAGGTTTCTCAAAACTTTTTGGGGGAAAAAAAGCTTTCATGAATCCCAATCAATTCTTGAGGGCCTGAGTTTGCAGAATTAGGGACAAGAGGTCCAATTACAAAACGAAACGATAGATTGGCACTCAGCCTTTGCCTGTGCCACTGAATTCTGGGTAAGATCTCGGACTCCCCATGACCTGGCCCGGGGGTAAAATGGAATGCTGGAATAAAGCGGACCAATTGCTTGATATTTTGGCATCCATTGTGTTTACCCACAATCCTGGCATGAATTTGGGGGTAAATACCAAATGTGGGGTAGTGGGCAAAAGTTTTCAGTCACCATTCAATTTGTTATTTTTGCAACACTATAATGACCTTATATACCATATGATTGGACCCAAACATTGCAGGTGTGGATTCATTACCCCATAATCTTTGTTTCCACTAGCTTAGCTTAGCCTTTTTACCCTGTTTCTGTTCCAGTATAAGTTATTTATGTAGCACTTTTTACAGCAGACCGTTGTCTCAAAGCAGCTTCACAACTGTCTAGGCTTGTAGCCCCAATTGAGCAAGCCTTGGTAACAGTGGCAAGTTAAAACTCCCTAATTGTGATGATAAAGAAACCCTTGGGAGAACAGAGACTCAAAGAGGGAGGGCAGCCTAGAAAATTGTGGCTGAAAACACGTGTGACTTTCTCAAGAAACGTGCTGTTTTACAAAAATAAGGTCATTTCACATGTCAGGCCGTCAATAAAGTGAAGATTTCATGTAAACAACTCATTTTTGTCGTGGGAGAAGAAATAAGCTGGATCTCACTGGATCTAAAATAAGAACTAGGTCCAGATGGACACTTGGAAACAGATGCCTCACAGGACCTCAGATTCTTTACATAGTCCAATCTCAATGTGCAGTCAAACATTTGAAGCAGAATTATTTGTCATTATTTGTTAGTTGTGGTATGATTTTAAAAAGTCATTTTAGGTAAACTTTTGATTGTTAGTTCACACAGAGATAAGAAAACTGATACAGATGACCTCAGTACTCTTGTGGCTCGGTAATTCAAAAACTGGCCCGCTGAGTAAAGGGTCCAGGGTTCAAGTCCTAGCCCAGCCATGCAGCCACTCTTGTAAAGTCTGGATAATGGCGTCTGCTAAATGCTGTAAACGAAAATGCGCTAGCTGCTTCTCTGCTTTTATAAAACAGGCTTAGTCTAAATAGTGAACTGCACTAATAAAAGCAATCATCGTGGCTGCAGAAAAAGGTCTAATGGAGGCTGAAATTACAGGACGAGAATCACTGACTGTGTTCTCTGGGTAAACCGCCGGTCCGAATGTTTATGGCTCAATAAAATCCATGCGCGCTGAATCCAGTCAATAAAACGTTACGACTAAAGCAGATCCAGTATGATGGATTCATCACATTCATCTGCCGTAATGACAGTCCTTAAAGTCCTGATTGGTTTAACAGCACAAACAGCAGTAAGTAGTTTCTGAGCACATGGTACATTCTGTACCTACTTGTGCTGTAATTCAGATTTAACGACCCATTAAATGGGAGAGCAAGGTAACTGGTTGGGTTAAAGAAATAGCCCAGGTTTTATGATCCTAATTCATATTTAGTCCATTCGTAGCGCATAGTCGCTCACTATGGACAGGATGCTAATCCTGACTAAGCTTTATTCGTGTTGGGGACTTGTAACTTTCCGTAATTTGTGGTTTTGTAAAGAAAAGCATACCGTGGTACCTCGGTTCTCGCCGTCAGTTCGTTCCGGGCAGATTGTCGAAAAGCAAAAAGGATGAGTAGACCTACAGATTGTACCAGATCTTCAGAAAATCCACACTGTATAAGGTGTTAGATAAATTAATGATGTTGTATTGTACAGGAGCTCCCTTATTTATGATGGTGATATGTTCCGACAAATCCATCATATGTTAAAAATGTCATGAACCAATGATAAGTGATAAGCAAGTTAACGTTTATAACATAACAATCAGTCAAACAAAGCTTGTTTTATAATAAAGTGTAATAAAGTGGAAATCTAATGGAATTTAATGAGCAATGGGTTGAAAGGCAAACACTTACTCTATTAATGATTCCCCTGCTTTAGCATAGCTGCTGAGCTAACTGTAGTAAATGTACACAATCATGAAATGTGAATCGAGTATTTTCTGAAAAGAGTCACACGGCTCAGAAATGTGCCGAGTTCCAAGCCAACGGCAAGAGCCGAGACCAATTTTTGTAGTCAAAAAGCTTCAAGATCCAAATTTGGTGAGTTCTGAGGTGGTCCAGAACCGAGGTACCACTTCATTTAAAAGTTAAATGTGTATAAAGAAATCTTTATGAATAAAGACTAGGGACTCTTTGGATAACTTAAGATCTCAGGCAGTTGGTTGCCACTCACTTCTTGGTTGGATCTCACTTCATTTGGACTTTTTCCATAGACCTGATGCCAATAGTGGGATCTGGCAACCCTTGGATTAAACTCCATGAAACGGCTATCAAATGCTTTTGGGGAAAGCTTGAATTTTATGTCCCAACCGTCATGTAAACTGTCAACTTGGAGCTTTCGAATTTATCTGATTACTCAAAAGCATGTAAACTCATTGATTGGATTACTGAGCAAATACAATAAAAAAAATTAACTCTCAATGTTACTATTGTACAGAAAAGAACACAATAACTAATGAGTCCCATATTACAAGAGAAAACATCGGATTATCTATACAGCTCGAGTGCAATAATCTTAGCCAATCAGAACTTCTTCTTGCTTCTGGTTTCGACCGGGACTGGATAAGGTTCAACGTCAAAATGGCAGCGCCACCAAGCTGCCACAATCAGAACCGTAAGTACAGATAAATACGCTTCCCTAATTCCCATACTTCATTAGCTCCCAAGGCCCTGCCCCGGTGGCATCCCACTCCCGACTATCCCAAATCTTTCACCACTGATGAAGTACGGCAGCTTTTAGCCACATGTGCCGTTCTTCAAGAGCAGCCTGACTCATGTTCGACCTCTAACCCTGCAGAAACCCCAAGCCCCAAGGCATGTTGGGGCCTAAAAACAAACAGCAGCCACGCGGCCCCACCGAAGCATGCAGAAGTGGGCTTTCATCACGCCGCTCCCAAAGAGAAAAGCCTGCCAGTTCGGTCTTGTTTACCTAGATAGAACAATAGCGCCTTACGAGTGGAGTGAGCAGGAATAAACAGATCGGCTCGACATTTCTCATCATATAGCACAAGGCGTGACTCATGAGTGAAACATCTCGTGCTGTCTGTAATGGAAACGCTGTTACTCATCCTTAAAGGAGCAGTTTAATGTGTAATCTAATTAACACACTTATTCCAGTTGGTCCAAATATCGATCAGCCGAGGCACGTCTCAAGTTGGCCGTTGTATTTGTGAGGATAATGTAGTTAACAGGCAACCCAAGTGTGTCTTAAGGCCTGCTTACGCCCACAACGTAGTGGGGCATCACAGGAAGTGTGTTTTTGTTTAAACTCTCTGAAATCTTTGCTTTAATCTTTTAAGCATCGCTGACTTAATAAAACAAAGACGCAGCAGATATTAGTGCAGAAGGAAAGGAGAATTAGATAAACACAAGAAAATGTCCAGTCACTGTCAGCTTTATCACCATCATTCTTCAGCCTTTCAGCTTTATTTTAACTATTTTTAATTGTTTTAATAATGTATTTACAGTCAGCCTGTTCCTGGACCTATATGCTCTTGCACTCTGATATTAGCACGATGAGCTGTTCTGCCTGGCAACCGAGCTCTGATTGGTCAGCCCTTTTTAATTCACCACAACAACAGAAATTAGAACATTGTCCAATAAAAATAATAAAATAAAACAACGCAGCGCTGTGCTTCATCTGTTTTGGTTTTTGTGTCTTTTTTTTTTGTTCAAATCAAACTCGAGTGTGAAAAGGCCTTGAGACAAGTGTGAGTGGGAAGAAATGATGGAAATGATGTTTATTAACGTTTTCAAGAGTACCACTCAAAAAGAGTTAAGATTAAAAGTGACTTCTTAAGGCTTCTTTTTACTTTTCTTAAGGATGATGTTAAGTTAAGAAAAACACACATTTAAGATTTTCCAAATGTACAATTTAGCTGAGCGTTTGAAGGTTAACCGTCTTGGTCAAGGGCCTGACAAGCTCAGCTTGGCAGATGGGATTTAAACTCACAACCACCTTCCACATAAAGGTCCAGAGACCTAACCAGAGAGCCACAACTGTCCAAAACAATTCATTCAGACTTTACTTGCTTAAACTAAACGTTTTGACTAAACCCGCTCTTGAATCACCACTGCTTACCTCCCACTGTAAGACAGAACATCTGTGGTTATCATTTAAACCGAGGATGATCTGCACCCCACAAATGGGTCATTCCTGGATAAACATTCAAACTGCAAACAGAGGAATCCACTCCTAATTTGTGTGTTTATGTTGCTACATAAAGCAACATCTGAAAAAATGTGTAGGAATTCCGCCGTTCTACACCGCTCAGAGCCAGCGCAGGAGAGCAAAACTTTCCTCGCAGGCTGGGAGATGGTCCAGAAAAAACATGGCTGAAGAAAAGAGGTCTACTAATCACAAACTAGAGAAACAAACACTCCTCTTTAAAACAAACAGCGCTCTGTGGTAGAGCTTTTGTTTTTGAGGAAGTATCTGCAGGACGGCCATCGATGATGGTTCATATCTGGTCATTATTTACACCCGTGTTCCATCCAGGCCACCCGAAATCTGCTGGACGGGGTTAAGATTGTGATTCTAAACTGACAGACTCCTTATGGAGCTCGCTTTGTGCACGGGGACGTGGTCATGTTGAAAGAGGAAAGAACTTTGTCCAAACTCTTGCAACACAATAAAAGGTGGAAGCAACTTTTAAAATTAATTTCATATCCTTGAAATGGCAAATCAAATTTAAAGATAATCTCGATTAAAATAAAATGGACAAAAAACTTTGAAACTCGGATTCGTCACTCCATAATCCTCTGTTCCACTGATCTTCCTAATATTTTCTATAGAGCTTGTTGTCCCCTTCTGGAAAAAAGTCATATTTTGGCTGCTACTCTTCCTAAAAGACCATTCCTGATCTTCGGACTGTAGACGGATCAACTTGGCATCCCGATGAAGCTCCCAGTGCTCAAGTGTAAGTGGAGCTCACACTAAATATTTGCCCCTGTAGCCTACAGAAGCTGTTTTTTCAGTTTCTAACAAAAAAGATAAATAGAAGTAATTCTACATCTCATTATTCCACTGACAAACCATGGGTGGCCTAAGACTTTTGCACAGTGCTGCACTGTACGTGGCTGCCTAAAGCTCCCTTCATAATTTAGTTAGCAGGAGACGATGTGCCTCAGAGGATCAATATCTATAGTAATATATCATTATTATTAATATTTTTTTAATTTGACTATTAATACAAACTTAACTAATTCATTTAACATCTAGGTCACCCAAGCAGGTCGGGTCCCTTTTTGAGTCTTGGTCCTCCCAAGGCTTCTTCCTCCTACATTTAAAGAGTTTTTCCTTTCCACTATCACCCCAGGTTTGATCTATTTGGGATTGACCTTTTAAGATTATATAATATTATAAAGCTGGTTTGAGACACTGCAACAAAAAGCGCTATAGAAATAAATTTGAAATAAATTGGCCCCGACCTTGTGTTCAACTTGAACTGTTATAACTCAGAGTCCTGCTAAATTCACGGGGAAATTCGCTTGATTTCACGGACATCGTTTTTCAATTAAAATCGCAGATTTAACAAAAAAAGTGTCACCTTGCTTAGATAGACATTCCTTAAATAACCCTCGGAAATCGCAAAGGGAGGTACAGAATGTAAGTCTACGACGGCGCTAGGCTTCATGCTTAGGCTAGGCTTTTATTGAGTTTCACGCTCCAAGTGGTGTTATGCCAAATTCGGCACCCCTACCATGCTACCATGTGCAAGATCTTGTAGTCGAGTCGAGTGTATTATAAGTGCATCACCACCATTTCCAAGCAAAAAAATGTGGGGTAAAACCGCTTGACTGCTCCAGAGATGACATTTTTCAAATCCCAAATCCCAAATTATTATTATTATATATTGTACTACAGAGGAAAGAGGATCATTAGACGATCCGTGACACGATTTTGAAATATTTATGGTCCTGATTGTCACCTTGCTCCAGTTGCAAATAACCTACAACTCAAACATGCCATTCTCATCCATTCATTCATTGTCTTATTTGCTCCTAGATATGGGCATTTTTGGCAGCACGGGGGTTCGGTGGGGTAGCACCGCTGCCTCACAGCAAGAAGGTCCCGGGTTCAATCCCAGGGTGGAGCGGCCTGGGTCCTTT
>JAUZSU010011924.1:0-11099 GCA_034780255.1 Parotocinclus maculicauda
ATGTTACATAGCACGTCCCGTCTTGTAACATAGGGCATGTTAGTTTAATCGGACCAGCCGGTTATTAGGACCAAAACCATCGCGTCCAGATGTGGTCCCATTAATCGGAATCGACTGTATTTCGTCCCGTAGACAGAGTGACTTTAGGATTTTGAGTCCTTGGAGGCTCATCGTCCCCCAACACTGCCCCCTGGTGGGGGCCGGACATGGTGGAACTGGTTTCTATTGATGGAAACCAGTAGAGTGATGCTGGCGTGGAGGAACATCTTAGTGTGTGGGGCTGAAACTGCTACCGGGAACATCAAGTCGGAAAGAAAAAAGAAAGTGTAGTTAGTTATTGATTAAGAGCACAGAGACTATTAATAACACGGATGAACAAAATATCACGACTCTTTGCTTAAACAATGAATTTAAGGCATATAGACTGTAGTGCCAACAGATCCTCTGCCCTGATTGGTACCCTTATTACTCTTTCTTCTCACTTCTTGGGAATGGAGTTTACGTAAAAAATCAGGTCAAATGGAGACAAAGACAAGATACACACAGCAAACTCCTTACGTTTATATTTACAGCATTTACGAGGCAAACTTATCTAAAATATTTGCAAAACACTTTTGTAAGTCATTCTTCCTAGTAAACAAACCCTCACGTTACAGCCACCACAAAATAAGCAATAGTTGTTGTTGTTGTTGTTGTTTCCTTTGTTTGATCAGAACGACGTGGGTCCAGAAGATCAAAGCAGCTTCTGAGCACTTTATTGAGACGGAGAAGCTGAAGAGAGAGAAGGCATACCAAGGTTAGACAGAAGAAACTTTTAGTTATTATACGCTGAAAATCGTAATCTTGGTTCTCGAATTGTATTTTAAATGCCATAAAACATTATTGCAACCAAAATCAGTGATGTTGCTACAGAGCAGTCTGTCTTACTTCTACACACACACACACACACACACACACACACACACACACACATTCACTCAGACACACACATAGCAAAAGGAACCGAAAGTATTGGGACACACATGCACATTCTATCTGCCACACTTCACGTGCTGTCGGGATTCCTTCAAGAAATGCAGACCTAGATACAAATGGAAGCCAGTCAGTGTCTGTTTGGTGGACAAATCTTTAAGGAACGGCCCAGGGGTTCGGTGGGGGGCACCCCTGCCTCACAGCAAGAAGGTCCCGGGTTCAATCCCAGGGTGGAGCGGCCTGGGTCCTTTCTGTGTGAAGTCTGCATGTCCTCCCTGTGTCTGCATGGGTTTACTCCTGGTACTCCGGGTTCCTCCCACAGTCCAAAGACATGCGTGTTAGCTTAATTTGTGTAAGACTGTGTGTCTGTGCGGTACGATGGCTTAGCGCCCGTCTAGGGTTGTTCTTGTCCTTGCGCCCAGAGTTGCCGGGTGGGCACAGACTAGCCCGCGACCCCGTGTGGATTAAGCAGAAGATAATGAATAACTGGACTGAGTAGCAGGTGATATATTCATGGGGTGAAGAAAAGCATGTTAAACTGGACCAGAGTGGCCCCACATTGTGTTCAGTAGGGTGTATGGTCACCCAAGAGTGCCAAAACACCCTGACAGTGACGGGGCATGAACAGGATTCGATTATCCAGCAGTTCTTATGGGATCAAATTAAATATTTCCTTGCCTCAACGTATAACACATTATTAAGATTTGCATTTTCTTCATGCTCATTAATAGTTTAGTAATTTGGCGGTGGCTCCAGCCCAGACTTTGATAGCCTGTTTGCTTGTTTGTTTATTTATTTGGGTTACCTAAGGTCGCTCAGTGTCAATTTCAGCGACACACACATTATCATAACTAGCTATATATACATATGTCAATGGCAATTTAGAGGAATTAATGAACCTAACAAAAATGTCTTTTTGGACTGTTGGAGGAAACCAGAGTACCTGGAGTAAACCTACATAGACACTGAAAGGACATGCAAGACTCCGCACAGGAAGGACTGAACCCTAGACCTTCTCGCTGTGAGGTGGCGGTGCTAACCATCGAGCCACCGTGCCGCCCATTGATAACCCATAGATCAATCATTGGGTCCCAGTTAAACAATAACATAAAGACGTAATTTAGTATTAAAAGTTAAAGTGCATGACCTCCTAACTTTTGTATTAAATGATGCCCACAATAAGCACAAGCTGTTGGTTGGAACTGAACAGCATGCACCGTAATGATCTGGCACTCAGGCCCGAAGCACATACCATCAACCCCTAAAATCAATCTGTTTATTAATAGGCAGAGGGTTCTGACAAGCGTCATGTATCATAAACGTGGCAGTCCTCCATAGCAGCCTGTCCTCTGTGGTTAGGTACGTAGACGTTCCGCCTTGCATAGCAATGCCGCAGCCCGTAATCCCCGAAGAAGCAATCCAATTAGTCTGCGCCTTGGTCATGATGTGACAACTGTCCTTTAATTCCGGCGCAAATTGATGCGAGCGCGGCATCGATAGCAAAAGGGACAATTCCTTAATACGGTTTCATCCATTCCAGGTACGTACCACGTGGACAAACGGGGCAACTAAACAAACTCGCCAGGACAGGACGTGCTCTTTTTCGTAAATAACGCTTCAAAAGGAAGCTGTTGCGAAGACAGGTTTGGTACGGCCTTTCGTTGGACATATAAATCAAAACACCAGCGTGCTCCAGGACTGAATCTCCCTCCAAGCCGTACGGGTAAAGTGCCCGAGAAGGTCGGTTTAGATGATGTGCACGGCACATTGTCAAGCTCTCTGCTTCCCTGTTATGGCAGGCTCTACAGTAAACATCGAAGGCTGTCGAGCCTTCACTGTGCTCGCTCATGGATTTAGCCCTCAGTGACTCCTAATTATCTGTGGATCCCCAATCACGGGTTCGAAAGTGAATCGCTTCGACTTTGAACCAAACACAAGAACTTCTGAGGCAATATCTGATTAGGGGTTCGTGGTCAGAAATGGGTCCATGTTCCAATTGTGCAATTTTTTTATTCCCACTGATATGCATAGCTAACTATGCTGGCTAGATTTAGCCGCTACGGTAGTGTACATACACGTCATGATTAGCTGGAAACCCGTTTTGTTCAAACCGTAGTGCAAAGCTAATTTAAAGTCAAAATATACTGCAATATAAATATAAACTTCAAATACTTCCAAATCAAATATCCCATAATGAAATATCCCCTAATTTTGGGAGCAGTGTATTATTCCAGGCAGTTAATTAGGACTAATTAGAGGCTAATAAGAAGCCATGGGTTAATGAGGGGTTGTGTTTTAACATGATAGTTAGGACGTACAGGGGGTTAAATGCTAAAAAAGGCTTAAAAACCGAACAAAATACAGGTAAACAAGTGTTTTATGGCTAATGATAGACAAACAAAAGACTTAAAAAGCCTTAAAAGGCTTAACAAAAAAATATTCTGGGCTAACAGGATGCTAACATTGAACACGTGCTAGGATGGGTATAAATGCTGCACATGCTAAGAACCACCAATAGTCTAATAAGTGACTAAGGGATAAGGGATTAGGAATTAGGGTTTAGGGATTTGTGTTTGGAAAGCCGGACAGTGGTAGCCTTAACGTACTGGATTCTGGACCAGAAGGTCCAGGGTTCAAATCCCACCTCTGCCAAGCTGCTACAGTTGGGTCCTTGAGCAAGGCCCTTAACCCACAACTGCTTGGATTGTAAGACTGTATGAGTTGTGAGTCGCTCTGGATCAGGGCGTCTGCTAAATACTGTACATGTTAATGAAAACCCATTGGAAAAACTTGCCTTTGATCCAATATGGCGGCTTTTTTATGGTGGACATAGATATTACTTGTTGGGGATATTGAGATATGTCATTGTTCCTTTTGTTTCTACAATAAAAGGGTGTCCTGTGACTTTTGACTCGTCCTGTATACACCGGTGTACTGTAAGCCGTAATGCGAGAGTGTTAAGAAGTTGAAGTGAGAGTGCTTTAAAGACCTTGCTCAAGGATCCAGGAGCTACAGCTTGACAGATCTGCCACTCAATACCAACCGTTCAAAATGAATAATGGAAACGCTTTAGTGTACTTTCTGTAAAAAGCGTCCCTAATGTAAGAGGGACACGGTGTCCAAATGGAGATGGCTTGAAGGCTGCTCTGAGGCAACTGGCTGAATTAGTAAGACTTTTGAAATGCTCTCTCTCTCTTTCTCTCTCTCTCTCTCTCTCGGCTGCCTCTCTCTTGCTCTCGCGTTCTCATTTGCTTCATTATGTTGGCTGCACTGGAAACAATGAGCAGAGGTTTAAAGGCCAGTCTACGTTGTTAGTCTTTCATCTTCTCCACACTGGGAAAGAGGGCCAATAAAGCCCCGTTTTGTTTAACACCAGAAGCTTGTTTAAGCCAGGCACAATAGGAAGTGGAGGGATAAAATATATCACACTTAAAAGAAGCTAAATTCTTTATGCATAAAGCTCGGGTTAATGGTGTGGTCTGTTCGCTCGACTTTGCTGTAAGTATAAACAAGGAGCGCAAAAAAGGCAAACCTACTGACGAGGTTCGAAAGCACAAAAATGCTTTACTTGTGGTTTTAAATGAAACAAAGGCTAAAAGGGACTAATTACAGTCAGGACTAACTGGCGGTCGTTCCCAAACGTACCCCATAAATACAACAGCAAATGCTCTGCGCTGTCACATATAAGACAGTTTCTCATTTCGTAAATGTGAGGGGTAAGGAGGGGCTAAACGATGTAACGCAATGCACGCAGCACTACAGTGAGATAAGATTTTACTTATCTTTAATAGTAAAAATAGAGAAAATCAATGCATGGGGGTCAAATGTTCATATTGAATCGATCAACGCACACCTAAACGACGCATACCTGCATTTTTGACAATCCTCACCTCCATGTACCCCTAAACAAAACGTTTTTAATATCTCCATTTGTTCCGTTGGGTTAGGAGTTCAGGTGTGAATTGAGATTTTTTTCCAGACGTTCAGCTGTACCTGGAATATGTTGGAGAGGTCCCGCAGGTTGAAGTTGTAGTGGAATTTGATGGCGGTAGGCAAGAAGGTGGTGCTCACGCGCTGGTGAAATGCCAGAGCCAGCTGGACCAGTTGGGAGCAGCTCTTCTGGAGGCTGGCGCTAAAGCCCTCGCCGCTTAGGTGTTGGCTCAGAATGCTGCTGTAGATGGTGTTGAGGGCGTCCGCTCCGGGAAACGAGAGAGCAAACACAGAGAAGTGGCGCTGCGAAGAGAGTTGAGAGATTGATGTAAATAGGCGCCCTTAAAGTGGACCAACCTATGGTATGACATGAGAGCCTGACACAATTACGTCAGTCGATATTTTAAAGTCGTTTCATTCAGACGTGAGACAGTCCAACAAAATAATAAACAAGCACTGTGTGTGTATATATGTGGTGCTCGAGTGATGTGTGCTAATAATATGGTTGCGTGTCTCAGAATTTGGCATGTTCTCCCTTTGTTGTAAGGCAGAGAGAGTGCATTAGAGCTGCGCAAACTTCCGATGATCTGTCTTTGTGCCCGTGCCCCCATAAATGGGATTAGGTGAAGGGACTATGGAGTAAGGGGTAGGGGTTGGGTTTTGGGTAGGGGCGAGTCCAATTAGGAACCCGTACCAAAAGCACGTACGCCATAAGGTAGTTTATTCGTAAACCGAGAAGAGGTGGTACAGTGTCTGGAAAATGCATGGCAAGAAGAAGTGATTACATTTGGGCGTGCCAAAGGAAGGATCTGAATTTGCTGGTGTAGCAAAGCATACAGTCCTACGGGTTTACCGGCAGTGCCCAAAATCCCTACATAAATTCCTGATCCACATTGTGGCCAATTGACAAAACTGAGAGACCATCGTCATATGATTGTGAATTAACAAAAAAAAGGCACGAATTGCTTCTAAAAGTCCTTCCGAAACTATTTCTGAAAAAACCCTTTCGCATTGAACTGCATACCATGCACATACAGAGCAGAGTGGAATGGATTTCTGGCTCAGCCATCACTAACAGGGCGTGTTTGTAACGTGTGCCGTAGCTACCTGCAGACGTGGATTAATAGTGAAGCTTCCTGCAGTGGGATTCATGCAGGACACGTACTGAACGTTGTGGATCTCCTTTAGCTGCAGCTTGCTCCTGTCGTACCTGGGAAATCACGAGACACGCCAGGCTCAGCTTCATCAAATCCACCGTGTCAAGTTTACAGTAGCATGTTTACAAAACGGCTCCTTCGGCACCCTGGTCCTAATTTAATAGCACATACATTTGGTCAGTAAATCTCAGCCTGCTCGCTCGCTTCATGGTAATGACCTGCTAATTGGGACGAGCGAGCAGGTTTGTTTATGATCTAGCAGTAAGGTCAATAATCCGGGTTATTAATTAAACGATTGGCCCGAGCCATAAGGTTAATAATCGTTATGCAAACAGCTCTGGTGGAAGTGAAAGTGTGTTGGATACCAGTGGTTGTAGTCCATGTGCTGCCGGATGAGGGTGTGGGGCTGCACCGTGCCGTAGGCGTCCACCTCCGGCATGTTCATATCATCGATAAAGTAGATGAGCCTCTTGCTCCCAGGAGGGCCGTAGTTCCGTCCCGCTTTCTTCTCTAGAGGTTTCTCTAAAACAGCTGGTAAGGACACAGAGAAGAATTTCGAAGAATTGCCATTTCTAATATGAAACCCAGAAAAATGAACCTCCTGTCTCAAGTGTCTAAGAAAAGTTCAGTAACAGAGAAGCAAAAAGTCGGAGCCACGTCTCTTTTTCCATATGTTATCTGGAAATAAAAAAGGTGTTTGCGATCCCTTGTGTGGTGAAGCAGCACGGGAAGCAACAGGAACGCATGGGTGCACACAGCGCCGAGAATCAAACCTAACAGACTGAAGAGGCGAGAGGGACAAACGAGCATCTGACGCTCAGAGAAAGCGGTGCTTACGTCCCAGTTCAGCTTTTCCAATTGTGTTACAAAGAATGGCACACAACGTCCCTTTTATGCACTGTATTCGATTCCTTTGATGTATTTAGCCGTAAATAAACGATCGTTTTGGGTTGGGAACAGATTAATACTATTTACATTACATCTTTATGGAAATTCGATTCCAACTTTACACATATCTGTATTCGAACGGCCTTCTGGAACCAATTAAAATGGAAATAAAGTCACACCTGAATGACAGAAAACTAGTATGAGTGCACCCTGGTGACACCCGCTGACAAAAGTTTCGAAGAATCCCAAAAAATTTTTTAAACTTTATAAACCTTACAGAGATAAAACCTATGTTATGACATGAGAGCCTTATAGAATCACATCAGTCGATATTAAATAGCGGTTTTATTCAGAGATATGAGACAGTCCAATAAAATAATAAACAAGCACTGTGTGTATATATGTGGTGCTCGACTGTTGTGTGCTTCTAATACGGTTGCGTGTCTCAGAATTTGGCATGTTCTCCTTTTGTTGTAAGGACAGAATGCATTGGAACAAACTTCGCACAAAATCCGATGATCTGTCTTTGTTCCCGTGCCCCCATAAATGGGATAGGTGAAGGGACTATGGAGTAGGGGGTAGGGGCTGAGTTTTGGGTAGGGTCGGGTAAAGTTAGGAACACGTACCAAAACTATTTGCGAGTAACGGTGCGTTATGTAAGCACGTACGCCATAAGGTAGTTTATTTGTAAACTGAGAAGAGGTGGTACAGTGGAGGGAACGTCTTGGCAAGAAGGAGTGATTGCATTTGGCCGTGCCAAAGGAAGGATCTGAATTTGCTGGTGTAACAAAGCATACAGTCCTACGGGTCTACCAGCAGAGAATCCCAGTGATGGTGGGAAATGTAGTGAGGAAAAGTCATGGTTGGTCATCATTATATTATTTAATAACTGACATGAATTCAATATGTTATACTAAAAAAAAGCTTTACCTTAATGATTTGGCCCAAGGTTAAGTTAATGTGAGTGTAATCCTATTTAAGAAACACTCCACTATGATGTAAGGTATATTAATTTAGATTAAAGCTCACAGTTTACCATACACTAAACTCTCGATTCATTACAAATTTGGGACAGTCTGTATTCTCGTACGGCACGCACCCTGCAGCATAGCCGACGTGGTGTAATAGTTGAACGGGACGTTTTTGACCGTGTATTTTTCGGGGTCCAGGGAGGCCAGCTTGCTTCCTATCAGGACCGACTTGCCGGTGCCGGCGTTTCCCACCAGCATGACGGGCCGCCTTCGTTCCAGCAGACGATCCACGAAGTAGCTCACCCGAATGGTCTCGGTGGTGTGAACCAGACAAGCCTGGAAAGTAGGAACAAACTTACAGTATATCACACCATCAGCGCTCGCACACGCCGCTATGTAATGGAGTCAGCAAAGGTTAATTCGACACCATTGACAGCAGACGGAGTCTCTGTAATCCCACGGCTTTTCAAATCCCTCCAGGTCCTGAGACAAAGCTCTATGTTCTCGCTTTAGTCGCTGGCAATTCCCACACACTGGCTGAGGCTCCCCGTCACACCACAGCTACCGATCGGAGGGTTAAGCATGTGTGGTTTGCATTTTTCCCAAGCCTTGTTGGCTTTGCTTTAGAGTAGAGCAAAGGGTTCGGCAATAATGCTGCTTTATGAGGACTTTACATGGTCCTCATAAAGCCCAAGGTCCTAAGTTGCTCTGGACAAAATAGAGCAACTAAATGACAAAATGCTTATTTCCTAGTCAGTCACAGTGAAGTTTGATAAATATCTCAGAATTCTTTACACTGCAAGCCTAAACTCATGACCCCTGCAACTGTTTGTTTTTTTTAATTTCCAGATGCTGGGTGCAAACTTTAAACAAACTATTCATTTGTCAATGAAAACTGTGTTTTTCCACATTCTGTACGTAAAAATTTCACTAACAGGGGATTCAGGGAAGCCTCCAGCTATGCCCTTTTGGACTCCCAGCCATGAAACCTGAACATCTCCGTATGACAAAGTGAAAGCTTTGCTTTTGCACCAATCGGGAGCTCAAACCAAAACTTTGGTATCACTCAATAAACAAAACGGACGTAATTATGGATTCTGCGGTTAGATCTGAATATTCGAGACTATCCACTTGTCACAGTTAACCATCAGGTAAGAGCTGAATTGAACCGAAAAGAATAAAACAAGACCAACCTGGAGAGGTTCGTCTGGATCCATTTCAAATTTGGGCACCATCTTGGACCATGGCTCAAACTTCTTGGTCTCTGGGTCGATGTAGTAGTCAAAGACGGTGCCTTGCGAGGGAAACTTGATCGTTTTGAACTCGGCCACCCACCACTTACTGAACTCCACTCTGTAATCAACCAGCTAGACAGAAACACAAAAAGATCGCAAAGCTTCTCCATCATCCCGTGATGTAACAAACGCTCGGAATCCCTCAGAATACACACAGTACTCACCAGAGTATAACAGCCAGCGCAGCAAAACAAACAAATGAGGCAAATGAAATGCCATCTGTGCTATTATTTCAGAGGCAGCCTTAATAGCTTCGAAACGTCCTTGCGTGGACATTTACAAACCTGAACGTACCTGATCCTGGAACAGGGCTCCTCCAAAGGCCCAGATGGTGGCAAAGACAAAGTAGAGCTCGTACAGTTCTTTATGGCAGTCTGGAGGAGTGTGTTCTGGGATGAGCAGACACTCCAGAAGGTGGCACAACATCTGGACCAGGCTCTGCTCTGGGATTGGGATGATCTTTTTGAATCTGGAGAACAACACTGACAGCTGTGTCACGGTGACCCACGAGGATGGGGTTGCAATGAGTGGAATTAACGATAGAGACTATTAGAACACTGTATTATGAGAACGTCGGGGAACAGTTCCTGCGAATCCTGTGTATGAAGGAAATTAACAGCTGAGACTGTGGTGGTCTAGTGGTTAAGGTACTGGACTATGGACCACAAGGTCCGGGGTTCAAATCCAACTTCTGCCACAGTTGGGTCCCTGAGCAAGGCCCTTAACCCACCATTGCTAGGGTTGTAAGATTAAATAAATTGTAAGTCGCTCTGGATAAAGGTGTCTGCTAAATAATGTAAATGTATAATTTACGTAATGCTTTATATTATATAGTTTAGTGCATACACATTTGGTTTCTGAAATAGTTGCCTATGGTGATTATTACATTATTATAAGAGTTTTATGCAAAAGTATGGGGACCCTGATAGAAATAGAATAGTTTTCTAAATATATTCTAAATATATAGTCAGAGAGAAATTGCAGTGCCATAATGCTAAGCAAGAATAAAGAAAAAGAATTATTTCCATTCCACAAAACAGATTCAAAGGTTGAGCCGAAAACATTCTGAAATGACTGTGCAAAAGTCTTAAGCCTCCATTAGATTTGTTGTCTTGGATGGTATAATGTCTGTATACAACATATTGTCGTCATTCAAACTCTTCTTATTAGGATCTCCATAAACGTCTTTTCCAAATAAGTATTTAAAAAAATATACACAGTTTAAAAACTATTTTCAAAAGTTACACGTTAGTGCTTAACATACAGAACCCTATTCAGGAATTTGTATTTATTCATCTTGTTCCTTTCTCATATAAAACCTTGGGTCAAATGATCCTTGTTAAGATCTCTGGTTAGAATATAGCCTTTTTGTGGCAGTGGGACGGCAGTTTGAAGGCAATCACTAAAACTGTTAATTTGCTTTTAAAACAGAACAATGTAAACTCATCTCAGCACACTACCTTCATTTTTAACCGTTTAAAACGTCCAGACGATCGAACACTGTTACGTTACCTTGTCTTCAGAGCATCGAGACATGGTGGGAGGTACTTGTCAAATAAAATGGTCAGGTTGGCTTTCTCTGATTGAATTTCTCTCTGGTCAATCCAGCTCGACACCGCTGGGTTCCATCCTAAATCTGCCGGGTTGATGTATAAGATACCTGAGAGAAAAATAACTCAGTGAAATGTTCACACACACACACACACACACACACACACATAAACACATACACACACACACACACACACACACACACACACACACACACACATACACACACACACACACACACACACATACATACACACACACACACACACACACACACACAAACACACACACACACATTTTATATACTTTATTTTGTTCCCATATACAATATAAAC
>JAUZSU010011935.1:0-11099 GCA_034780255.1 Parotocinclus maculicauda
GGACTGTGGGAGGAAACCGGAGTACCCGGAGTAAACCCACGTAGACACGGGGAGGACATGCAGACTCCACACAGAAAGGACCCAAGCCGCTCCACCCTGGGTTTGAACCCGAGACCTTGTTGTGAGGCAAGCGGTGCTACCCACCGAGTCACCACGCTGCCCCCATCCACTTTACCTTTACCCGTATACAGTTACAATCAATCCTAACAACGCCTTGTTGACATATTATCTGTTTATTTTTAATTAATTTTTTTTGTCTACCTACTATACTGTTCAACCTCGCTATCTTTTTTATTTGGATTGCAGCATATACAATGTGTTTGATCTTAAATATACGCTTAATTCTACTTCATAATAAAAATATAAGTTTATTACTAGGTCACCTTTTTCATCTGGTAATAATCTAGGCCAGGTTGCTCTTCTTTACACATGTGAAGAATACCTGTTAGGGTGGAATCATACACATAACTTCTGATTGGTGTGAGCGATTGAGAATATCCTGCTTTTTGTTTTGGCACCCACGTTAGCTAGTTACAACTTTCACTGTACACACGTGAGCAGTGTTTCACTGTTTTGACACAGCCAATTTTCCACATGCATCGTTCAGCAGAATAGAATGAAAATGATTACGTGAACTCATGAAATCGAAACAGAAATTAAATTGAATGGAAATATTGCTTGTTTTACTATTACATTTAGCTTACATTTAGTCATGTGACAGCGGCTTTTATCCTTAGCATTTCAAGGAATGTGCTAACGTCTGAAGGTGCCATGTGATCAATAATCTACAATTATACATTACATAGAAACTGGTGCTACCCAAAAATGGAAAACAAGTAGACAGTTTAACAGTAAGGGTACATCTAATAATGACAATACTTAATGACTTGATGCTTATTATTAGCGTTCTGAATATTTATTTAACGACGCATCAGCATCAAAGGCAATATTCACGACAGAAACAAGGTAATATCAACACACTAGCCATGGACCAGTTTAGATAACTCCACACAGGTGGAGCTGGGGGTCAGGATCGGACCAGAGATCTACGAGCTGCTAGGTAACTATGCAAACTTTTTTCTTCTGCAGCCATGCCTTTGTAATGTGTACATCATGCTGTTTTGCATTGTCTTATTCAAAAAAAGATTGGATATCCCTGGAAATGAAGCCATCTTGAAGGCACCATATGTAATTCTTTTACCATGGTGTAATTTCCTGCATTAATGATGCAATCATATGCAGTATCTCACAAAAGTGAGTACACCCCTCACATTTTTGTAACTATTTTATTCTATATTTTCATGGGGCAACAATGAAGATAATTTAGAAATGTAGACAGTGTAAAGTTGTCAGTCTTGAGCTTGTGTAACAGTGTAAATTTGTTGTGCACTCAAAATAACAACACAGCCATTAATATCTAAACCACTGGCAACAAAAGTAATTATGAAAATGGCCAAATTGTGTCCAATTACCCATTTTTCCTCCCTCTTTGCATCTTTCCACCCTCTCTGGGGATCTGATAAAAAGAATTGTTGCTCTACATAAAGATGGCCGAGAGTATAAGAGGATTAGCAACACCCTGAAAGTGATCTGCATCACGGTGTCCTGCAAATGTATACAGAATATAGCTTGATTATTGCAGTGCTGCTTTGTGGTCATGAATAAGATTTCCATATCGGTAAGCATGAGTGTTGTCACATCACATTTTTCTTTATTCCTTTTTCTGAAATTCTTTTTGCCAATGGCAAATGTTCCCCCGTACCATGTCCCACTCTGCTCAGTAGATCATAAATGGTCTGTAAGCGGCGTATCAGGCGGAACGTTCCATAGAAGCATTTTGAGTTTGAATTTTCTCAGAGATCTGAGTCAGCGTAACAGAGTCTAAAGTACCTGTTGCAGCCCCCACCCCCCACTTCCTCTGCACATTACAGCGGACCTGAAGCGTGGGCGAGCTCAAAGCCACTTCTTATAACAAGCAGCAGATTAAAGGGAAATCAAGCCTGACCGAAATGTTTACTCTGTAAACTATATATGAAAGTTGATTCCATTTGCTGTGTGTTATAAATCTGAGCTTTGACTGGCACATGGCATCTCTACACTGTTAGCTATAACTGTATCACACTACAACTTGTGGTCTGGTGGTAATCAGTGATGGCACAAACACACACATTTCACAAAAGGAAAATAAGTTATATATGCACATCCGGAGTGTCAGGTGGAGAGATAAGATGTTTACACCTGTGGGCCAACAGCAAGGGTCCAACCACAGCTGTGCTACATGCAGTGACAGCAGTTTGCTTATTATACTAGAGCTTCTTTGGAAGGAATCTGTAACAATCATCAAGCAAAAGAGATGCCACTTGCTGCAAAGGCAGATACACATTTAATATTAAATTCTGGCAACACAAAGTTACAAAATATTAAATAATATTGCAGTCTGCATCGAATCCTACTCTGCACAGCAGAATTTCATATAGCACACCATTTACCTAGGGCTAAAACAGGGTTCTTGTTTGGAAAAAATATATTTTAAAAATCACATTGTGTCCTAAGAAATATATATATATATATTTAGTTATACATTCAAATCAAATGCGTTTTTTCTAATCAAGTAAAAACAGCACATAGAAATAAAGACACAAAAGTACAAGGAGTTATTGTGCAAAATCATGTCTGATCATTTCTAACTAAAAAGCAGTCTTTGTTATTCTAAAAAAATAATCTGGCTCAAAAGTGCCATAAAGAGTATTTAAGTAGAAATGTTCAAACCACCACGCTAAAGATAAAGTCACACTGCTAAAAAATGTCCAGTGCAAAACTAAAGGGCAAATGTCAACCAGCAGCTGCTCTGGATGATCTGCCACATTTGGGGTAAGGGGAAAATTTCTGGTTTCTCTCAGCGTTTCTTCAGTATTAGTTTCAGGGAGATTTCCTATTGCCACTGTCGCCTCTGGTTAACTACACTGCTGACGAAAAATAAAGTATATTTCATTATGGGAGATTTCATTTTGAAGTATCTCCTAATTTTTGTGAACAGTATAATTTGAAGTCAAGACTGTTACTGGTGGAGCTGCTTTGAGATGTTTGTTAACATAAGTGTTATAAAAGTAAATTATAACAGTACATAGTAGAAATACTACTGAAGGTTCGAGTTCAAACCTTCATGCAACCAAAATGCAACTGCTGGCAGCAAGGCACTTAACCTTTAGCTCTTGATAAATGTTGTAAATGTTCTTACGTTTTTATGTAAAGGTCCTGATGACTTCTGTAAAACTGTAAAAACGGTTCGTTAATTGGTAGTGAGACCTGAAAAACTAGCGTCCATGCTTAATAAATAGCTTTCAGGTGCATGTTATGAGGTACCATCTACCATTAAATAATTTTGAAGGAAGTCTGGTTCCAAATGAAGGGTCGCATGAAAGGATTTTGCAGAGTTCTCATGGCCATTTAGAAGAACTTTGTGTTACATATATCATCTAAGCCACCCACAGAGGTTGAGTCCTCCAATGGGAGTTTTTCCTTTTCACTGTTGCTCAATTAGGGAATGGCCTTAGGTACTAGAAGATAATATAAAAATGTAAGAAAATGCACCATTGTAAAGAGCTCTATATGAATAAATCTGACACTGACTTTGTTTAATAAGGCACTTTCATATTAAAGAGTTCTAGGGACTAATTGAGGAAAAACCTACCCCCATAACATTGCTCAATACCCCGTCTGAGAACAACATTCGATCCAAGGCCTTTCTGGTTTGCATTCGCACCACCAGTAGGAACACTAAAGCGGTGTAGAAATTATGTAAGCTGCGCCGTCTCTTCTGTCACATACAGTCTCAGTAAAGCCTGGACTTAAAGTGAAGTTCTGTTATTCTACATGGCTATCGATGTACCAGTATACTTAAATATGGTGGACCGCAGGACCAATTGCAGTACTCTTACTTCCGCACCAATCACTGCATACTTAAGTCATATTTGGTTCCTATGCACTGGGGGAAAAAGTTACATGGCGATACATACCGATACACACCGCTCTGTGAACTATTATTATCTCCAGTTCCTGTGGTGTGAACACGTGGCACTTTGTCTAAGAGAACTATGAAAAAGATCCTCCCAATGCAAAAGAGCCTATTTTGTAAGAAGCTTTTTCTGTTTTGCCTGTTCCACTGTTCCAATGATATAACTAGTTATGCGTAAGTATGACTTATTGGTATCACCATTTGTCAAATAAAATTAAATTATTTTTCATGTTGTTTAGTATAGAGGTCATGTTTTGTGAGATATAATAATAGGATAAGTAAGTAATAATTGCTGTCCTGCTTAGAGCTTAAACATGCCAAAGAAGTTATCAGACGTAGACTGAAGACGAACCATGGAACTGTTGTTTACGTGAACAAAAACGGCATCTTTCACATACAGATGGAAGATCCCGCTCAGGAAACTGCTTCTTAAGTCTTTCAGTGGTGAATTAAGCTGGTATCTACGATCCCTTAGGAGCTCAAGAGCCTTGCCCTGGTAGCGTGGTGTTAGCTTTCTCACAGAGTGGATAAAAGTGCTGCTGGGGCTGAAGCTGACTTTAGAGTAGATGTAGTAGAAGCCCTCTTTCTGAACAACCAGCTTTCCTTTACTGTACTCCAGCTCATGACAGATGGGAATCCTATAATCATTCCACTGCATCACTCCATCCTTATTAGGCATCTCGTTTACAGCTGCATAACGAAGAAGGAAACCAGTTTAAGTAGCCATCTAAGAACTGTCAAGAAGCTCAAGAAATTATTTCAAATACAAAAGTGGATAGAAAAATATGGAGCTCTAAAACTGACCTACAGACTTGAATCTGGAATTTGTGCATTTGAATTATATTTACATAAAAAATACACAAAACTATCCCTGCCAGATTGCAGCATTTACTTGACCTGTCGAGTCACCAGCTCTTTTGCGAAGTGGGCACTTATGGGACCAGCCGGGACACCAGCTTCAGCAACCCATTACTTTGCGGGGTTTACCGACAGGACCCCAGCTGCATCTTATGTGGGCAAATGTGCAACAAGATAGCATACAGAGCCTGTTTGCCTCCAATGCCCAACCATAACTCATCTTGTATGCATGCTTGAGGTTGCCATTTCCCCAAAAAGTGAATCTTTTCGCTCTAATGTTATAAACACTTACATTTATCATCATTAACTTCATACATATAAAATTTCATTTAATTCCAACAACTCCTTCTTGATGTATTTTTTAATCTAATGTTAGCACTGCTGCTCAGTCATAAGTATCATAACAACCTCATGCACAATTCTTGCTATTACATTCCAATACAAGAACTGAATGCCTCGACAGAGGGTTTCCCAGCAGAATATTGTTTAGAGCTTCACACTCCCTCATGACCCTCATGGTGTCCTTTCTTCCTTAGCTAAATGGTGCACAATGTTTACAAGTGTTTAAAATCATTACACAATTGACCTTCTTCCATTGCTTTAAGGGACAGTTCCAACACTTGCATTGGCCATTGTAGGCAGGTTCCGTGGTGGACAGGTGTTATAAATGTAAGCCGGCCTGTGGATATGCAGCTCCATGCTCAGTATGATGCCCTGTGTGTGTTGTCACACATTCCTCACATGGCCAGCATTAAAATTGACTGGTGCCATAGTAGCCGTGCTGTCACTTCTAACCGGATAGAATAGCCTTCATACAGCTGGACGCACAGTATACAGCTACACAAAAACTGTTTTTGTTTTCACAAATAGAAGTGAGCCGTGCTGTGTCACATTATCAAGTCTGTCAGAAATCGAAGCTGCTTTAACACCTAAAGAAGCAAACATCAGACACACAGCTTGGTTTATCACCTACATTTGGCTGTACTGGAAGTGTCGATCTGAGTGAAATGCATAAAATGTTGTGCATGTGCAGCGAGGACAAGGGTACTTCATTCTCACCTGTCAGGTGTGCGAGAGGCTTTAACGGCTTCAGAAAAAGTGGTGGATTTGCCTTTTTAGATGCCGTTTTCTTGTCGCCTAGTAAAAATGGAGCATCACCAACTGAGGTTATAATGCAGCATGAAATGAAAATCGACAAAGCTTGTTTTTCTTGGATTTTTTTAGATACCCAGTGGTGTGTAGTATTTTATGCTGGATATGCATTGGTTGACTGTCTATGGGACATTTTTGCCTACAAAATTGCTAATTATTTCCAATAGTGTTATGGTCTCGAGACCATAAACTTAACTGCCCTAGTCTGTGGTAAAGTGATGATAAACTTTTTAGGTGTCATATTGAATATCAACAATCCATTTAAAGAATAAATCCGTCCTTTCTTGACATGCCTAAATAAAATCTGCATACAGATTAGCTAATAGAAAATACATTACTGTTCTTCTCGTTTAGTAACCAAGCAATGAACACTTTTTATTTTGAATGGTCTGACATTTGGATTACAAGTGCTTTACCTCTTTGCTTTACTTTACCTCAATATCTGGAATTATTATGTTTTCACATTTAATGACTTCTGATTAAGATTGGGAGAAGAAGGGAAACAGAAACATCACCATAATATGCTTCCAAAAGTTACATTGCCAAGACTATAATGTTATAATAATGAATAATAGTAATTAATAATAATGTGTGACTTTATATAATCGAATGTAATATCTTACAAAGATTAAATATAAAACGATTTGGGCGGCATTGCCACCTCACAGCAAGAAGGTCCTGGGTTCGATCCCAGGGTGGAGCGGCCTGGGTCTATGTGGAATCTGCATGCCCTCCTCGTGTCTGTGTGGGTTTACTCCGGTTTCCTCCCATAGTCCCAAGACATGCATGTTAGGTTAATTGATTACTCTGAATTGTAAATGATTAGGTCTTGGTTGGAGTATATCTCTGTCGTATCAATGGCTGTAGAGACAGACATGCCGACAAGCCTGCGGTAGTGGGAAAAACGCTAAAAAGAAGAGGAAAAAATATAAAACTATTTATGAATACATATAATGTATAATGAATATAAACGAAATTACAAGCAATATAGTTTTTGTATATATATATATATTCTTGTATAATGAAAAATCTTAATCTGATCTTGGTCTCAGCCACTTCCGATCTCGGTCTCGGTCTTGACTAAATGGTCGCCAACATTAGTGGAAAGAACCGGAGTACCTGGAATAGACCCACGTGGACACCATGAAGACATGCAGACTACTTGTGGCTCCGAGATAAGTGCCAGCTGCTAAAGGTAGATGTTCCTGTAGACCTGGGTTCGAAGCCTGTACCACACTCAAAGGTTTGGATTCAGGTTTGTTCATAGAAGTACACTCCCATGTTAATGGGACCAGTTTGCAAACTGGTAAGGAACAATACTCGGATGGCCGGCTGGACAATCTGAATGAGCAGGGATATATGTTTGTCAAGATGATGTAGCATTCTTGGTTCATTCGTAGCACTCTTCCGTATCTGACCCTTTTCCCCATTCAGACTGATTGCTTAATTCCAGTTCTATATATTCCCCTTTGTTCCCCCTTGTTCCTGATCTAGTCTTGTCGCCTTTATGCTGATTCTGTGTGGTCGTCCCTTATCTTCTGGCTCCCGTTCCTGGGTTCAAGTTTCCATTCCACTGGGAAGGAGTTTCATGTCTGTGTCCGTAGGTAGCCACCCCCTGTCAGTTGATACTTGTTTCAGGTCGAGTCCGGCTCCCTTTGCTCGTCTGATTGTCGACTCCCTGTAGGCAGTATCCCAGCCTAGGGTCGAAAAGAGCTGAAATGTATTGAAGAGACCCAGTTTTCCCGTGATAGCATCTGTCCCATTGAGGAGGCAACATAAAGAAATCTGTCTTCTGCCACTTCTTATCTTGGACAAAAATGAAGGCACGTCGTACTCAGAGAAAGCTTTTGAGCAACACAGCAGCAAAATCAGTATCTTGATCATATTGTAAATCGTGTTAAAGGATAGCCAAGCTGTGAATATTTCTTACGCCTGGTTGAATGCTTATTTTTGATGAAAAGAACTCTTACTTGAGTCGTTTATCCGTTTGCTGTTTAGACAAAATGGATTTGAGGAACCTCCAGGTACACAGAGTCTTTCAGCCAATTTAATTTAATCACCAGTGTTGTTCTTTGAAAGGTTCGGACCATTTTGCTGTCGTTCCCCCCAGTCACTTTATCTCTTAAGACGTCCACATTACGTGTCAGTGTGGCGCATCGTCTCTGGTGATGATGCATCACTTTACCCTCCATCTGAGCAGCAAAAATCAGCCACCCACGTGAAGACTCCCGCAAAAGCCTTCAGCAATCAGCAATCAGTTTTCCACCAGTGGACAGAGGAAACTTTTATTCTCAGCCAGGTGACACTCTGCAACTCCAAGCATGAACCTTTCCACCCCTCTGAGCCCAACTACTTGATTCAGTCTCAAACAGAAGCTTATTACATCTAAGCATTAGAAATACGGTGCACTGGGAGAACTGGGCCATCAGGTAAAATGGCTTGGATATTTTATAGCCAATTACTGCATATAATTTACACCCTTGGCATGGCAGTATATACCAAATAAACTGATTGGGTAAAGGTTGTTAATTCAGAATGGTATTGCCTATTTTGGACACTGAGGCGTGTCATAAAATTGACTTCTTCATAACAATTTTAATAGGAATTTTAAGCCACCAGTCTTGCTGAAGTAATGAATAATTATAAATGCCTTTTATTGCCTCTATTATTTAAAATGAAAAAATCATTTGGGTCGCAAGCCCGTTTTAGCTTTGGTAGATAAAACGGGTCATTTATTTTATACTTTTTAAATTAGATTTAATTGGATTCCCAAGGATTTGGCAAAAAGTGAAGCTTTTTTTTCCATTTGCCTAAATTTATACCATACTTAATGTACTCACAGTCATGATACTGTAATTTCATTGTAATATCAGATCTACATTTGCCAAATGATATATTTTGTTTATTTCATTAATGAGAAGGATTTATCCTCTGTGTCTTTGTGTCTGTGTACACACAAACATGTACATACCGTATTTGTAATGCTTTACTTTAATACTTTACTGTTTGTGCCACGTAACATTTAAGGAAATACGTTTGTAAAGTATTCCAATAATTGTAATCATTTGAAAATGTCGTGTGTTGCAGAATGACATTATTTTAAAGGTTTCGGATTACAAAATCAAATTGTTTTTCATTTATCAGATGCTTTATATATTAGACTGTTGTGACACCTGACATTTAGGGAATTTGCTAAACAGACTAAAATAGATGTTATTTTGTTGCATTTTGAGCATTACAATTATTAACAACAACAGCAATTATTAGGATTTTTTATATTACCTAATTTATTTTATTATATAATATTATATGTATATATAATATAATATTTATTATTGTATAGCTCAAGTGTTTGTAAAATAGTAAAGAGTAAATATAAAAGAGTAAAATATAAAAGAATAAATTCTAAAAGAATCCACTGTTGCACTATCTACCAGTTAGGGGAAATAGTAAAATATAAAAATAAAATAATTATAATAATATTAATTATCATTATTATTATCATCACCATAATAATCATCATAATAATAATAATCCACAATCATATAATAAAAATGTATTCAGAGTATTTTAAATATATTATAAATTACCACTTTGCAAAAAAGGAAAACAATTCCAAATATGAATTCATATAAAATTCAAATATTAACAGCAACAGTTCAATATAATAATACTAATCCTACTACCACTATTTTTTAAATCTTATTATTATTATTATTATTATTATTATTATTATTATTATTATTATTATTAATATATACAAGCATATAATAAAGACAACTATAATAATACTACTTCTACTACTACTACTACTACTAATAATACTTTATTATTTATGTGTTGTTAATATATTATGAAGCAAAAAATCTTCACTGTCTGTCAGTCAGATGATGTGCGTAAAGGAAAATAGAAAATAATAATAATAATAATCATAATATTAATAATAATAATAATAATAACATTTTAATAACCTTATATAATACTACTGCTATTACTACTTATGATCATATTAATACCAACAATAATAATTATTATTATGATGTGTGCATATTTTTATATACAGTATAGGTAGAATCTTTGGTGTATTCAATATTTAAGAATAGGTTTTACAGTGTTTGTATTTAAATGAAACATCAGACTGGGTGATTAGGACACCCCCTGCTAAATAGTGTACAGAACATGAGGGTTATGGCATTTTTCTTCTCCTCATTGTGTTACTGATGTAGCTCCAATCAAGCTCCATTACTAATTATGACTTCACTCTGATCACCACTAAAACCTCCAGCTATACTCGGCTTATTCTACAACTCTTATATATAGTCACGTGTTTGATATTCATGCTAGGGATTCTATTCATTAAGTTACTTAAAATCCTTCCTTCATTACTTTTCACTGCATGGCCAGTATTATCCTTGATTCACTAAAGGTAGAATGAAATTGTTCTCTAGATTAGGGGAGATTCCTGCAGGTTTCGAGAGCTAATTTAGGATTTAATTTGAGTTATTGGATGAGATACAGCCCTTAACACCTCTCACAGAATATCACCTCCGGTTCCTGCTGCTTCCTGCGTCAAAAGTCGCTGCCAGCTTAAAAATGTGTGCTGGGTTCCCTAGTGGAATTGCTAGTGGAAAACAAACACACAAACATATACATAGACACGCACAGCTGAATAAGGTGAAAGGAGATTATTTATAATGATTTCTATCCACTGATGAGGCAACACCTGCATGACCTATTACTATTGTTCATACTTGTGGTCTGCAGTGAGATTTGGGAAAGTGCAAAGGTGGGTAGAATTATACTCAAGTAAAAGTAAAAAGTAGTCATCCAAATTATTAAAAGGAAGAGTAAAAAAGTGCTTGGTGAAAAAACAACTGTGAGTAACTGTCGAGTAACGTCTAATTTATTTGTTAACGCAAACATTTAGTCACTTTATGTCAAAATAAAATAAGAAATAATAAATATAATGACGTGTAAAATTCCAAAGCGGTATATAATATGTACAGTGCATCCGGAAAGTATTCACAGCGCTTCACTTTTTCCACATTTTGTTATGTTACAGCCTTATTCCAAA
>JAUZSU010011946.1:0-22746 GCA_034780255.1 Parotocinclus maculicauda
CTTCTCATATCTTTGCAATTTGCCAACTTACAAAATCAGCAAGGCATCAAATAATTATTTCCTCCACTATATATATATATATATATACAAATGGAGGTGTGTATATATATATATATATATACACACCTCCATTTGTGTCTAATATCTGTGCATATCACCTGCTCAAGCTTAATAGACATCTTACTAATGTGTTCTTTCACCAAGTTGCTTGCTGCCTTTATCCAAAAAAATCTGTTTTTAATACAGTTAGTAAGGTTAGAACAACATAATGGTTATAATGTCAAACCTTCGGTTTTTATCAGTGATTACATCTCTTCATTTAAACTATATATTCTAAATGGATTCATTAGAGAATAAGAACAGAATACGCTAGGGAATAAGCTTCTTAGCGGTATGTAAATAGATGACAATAACTGCCTTTAGTTCTTTCTGAATACGCATAAGGATTATAAAAGCTCTGTTGATGTAAATCTTTTACAGTGACTCTTGGATAGAGGATGTCAACAACAACACAGTCACAGCTAGGTGAAGGTTAATCACTTGGCTAAGCCGTAGCAAATGTACACACTGAACGCGATTATTCACCAAATAAACACATTCTTTGTTTAACAACCTGAAGGTATGACCACCACATGGTGTCAAAGTAAATCTGCGATACCATTTGTCAGACCTGATCTACAGGGAGCTGAAAAAAATACGTTGAATGTCACCTCAGCATTTTTTAAGTGACATGGAAATTTTAAATTGGATGAAAATCATCATTCCATGTCCACAATAAGATATTGATCTACCTACATACTATACAGTGTAAAATTACATGTCAAAAATGTGGCATACAGTTTGAAAGAAAGTTAATCAATTGAATACAGATATTTACCAACAGAAATTGTCACAAATTGGTTTACATGGTTATAGACTAGTGCACAGTCCATGTCCGTTTTCAGATAGAAGTCTGCATGCGCACAGACAGGAGACGCATATCCAGTAAACATGGTCACTTTGTATTTCAATTAGGCATCATTAGCACATTGTCTGTTTAGGTAGCACATGGTTGTTAGCATCAGCCTGAAATACTATGTCTGGTTAGCATGTGTATTTCTGTGTTGTTGTATTGTGATCAACGTGTTTTCATATTTCTACACTTCTACACTTAATTTCTACACTTAAAAAAAAACGATGACTTTCACTCAAAGTAAGTTGATTATATTAATGACTGAATGAAACTAAATAGAGTGGATGGTATTGGTTCAAAACAGCATCATTTTCATGAATGCAGTTTTCCCTAAATAAGGTACAAAGTTATTATTAATGATCAAACAGCCTGTTTAAATTGATGTTCGTGAAACCTTAAGAGCCACATATATCACAGCTGGTTCTAATCACTAAAGTGAACATTACCTAAAGAAAAATATAATGATACGTATTATATACTGAGGCAGGCTCAAATTACTCTGTGACTGATTGCAGCCAGTCTGTGTTATATTTGAAACCTTGAAAGTGATTCAAGTGTACAATATTTAGGTCATATTAAAGCCTACAATCCCAAGAAGATAAAGACAAGATTGTGCAGAACCTAATGAGTATACATTTCAGTTGAAAGACTGTGAGTGTAGTCCACCTCTCAGAGAATGGACACATATGGAACTTTCTGTCTAATATCCCAGCAGACTTTCCCTAGCTCAGACATCATGTCAGTGGCAACACAGGTCAGCATCACTAGCTTAGCATTGTCAGATTCTCTCCCTCTCTCACATTCTTTCTCTCCTAATTTAGCATTCGAGATAAATGTATTATGTTTTTTCCAAGTATTATTGTGGTCTTAGAAAAATTATTCACTAATATCGACACAGTTAGCACAAAGAATTACTAGGACTTGGACAACTGCCCAGTCTAATAGAAGAGCTTAATTTAGCTTTATTGGCTTTGTTACATTTGTCAGAAATTATATACTGTGTCTTTTCTCAGTAGGACCTATTTTGCTCTTACTGAGTCGTTCTCCAGTCATATGTGAAGCTGCTCCAGTGAGGCTTGATATCTCTACAGTGGCTAATTCCCACTATCCGTTTATATCAGTGCTTTAGAGAAGTTCAGCAAAAAGTGTTGCAAAGTACATTTACACCACATAATCTCACGTTTGCAGAGTCACCATCTTCTGTGGAAGGACTCTAAATTTATCTGTCAGCTTAGCTGGGATCAAATAAAACATATGTGAACACTTTGCTATTAGGTGCTTTTAGAGAGGATGTTGTTACTGCACTGGCAAAAGCAGATATCAAAAGCATTGGTAGTCTGGAGAAACATTTTTTGATCAGCACTTCGGTTACTTCAGGTGTCTGAGTCATATATATCACAACATGGCCACACTCATTCAGGTGCAGTTTTATGTGCTGTGAATATTTTGTTTTTCACTTGTTGAGTGAAAAATAAACAACAGGTATCAATTTATGAGGGCTGAACATCAGAAGCCTGTAGTGAGGCAAAAACATACAGGGAACACACACATGGAAAACACTCAAAGCCCAATAAGAACGTCCCAGGAACCATACAGTGTGGACTTTCACTGTCAGAAAACCCAACAGAACTTAAAAAATACAATCTTAACATCACCTCACCTGAAGTGGGATATAAATCAGAGTGGCTCAGCGATGAATGACTTAGAGTCTCTATATGTGCACAGTAGTTTCTGCCTGACAGGAGCTCATGAAGTGAACAGTCCTCAGCGGGGTGATTATACGCACCACATTGTCATATTCCGATCGATTGTTGAAACCTGTGAGTTAGCTTGTAAGCTAACTGTAAGCTAACTAAACCTGTCACAAATGTAAGCTATTTTTTAAGGAATTATTTAGCTGTCCTCACAACTTGGCTAATGTACATAAAGAATTGTCACTTAAATCATGTAATGTGTACTGCATAGTGTCATCAAAACAAAACAACATGTCTGGTTGTGCACCAGATTTGAAGATATATATATATATAATCCATGTTCTAATTTAATAACTTGCACTACATAAGCAAATCTGACTTGAATTTACCAACAATAAATGAATTGCTGAGAATATTGCAGTAAATTTAAGCGTCAGATATAACATGAACCACTGACTGTCAGGATAAGGTCACATCATCATACAGTTCCCGTCTGACACCTTTTGGCTTCCACAGCAGACCATAACTAGTTAGAGTATACTGACTCTGCATTTTTATCTTAATGTTTCTGGAACTGATCTTGTTCTGTAAGAGTTTGGTTCATGTTCATTGGTATTGTTGCCCTGGTTCCTTACTAATGTCAATATTCATTGTGGTGCTTCTCTGAGTTTGTGGATTCTGACTAGTGTCTTGTGTCCTAAGTCTGTGTATAAATTTACCTGTGTAAACCCTGTGTGTATTTGCACTTCTGTTGTGTATGTGGTATTTGTCCGTGTGTAAACTTATCACTGTATATTCACAGCTATCATCAGCAATATATGCTTGATATTAGCACTGTTAGCCTTGAGGACTGTTAGTAGGCACCCAATATGCGTATCCTGCTCAATTTGCACTGTATATGCACGACCACTTAACAAAATGTATAGCAGAAGGTAGGAACAGTAAACTGGTTTTGTATTGTGAAAGTGTTTATCTATTGGAAATATTTTTTTATTTGTCTAGTGACATGAAAAAGTTCATGCTATATGAATGAAGATGTTTAGATGCTAAACGTAAGTTTAGCAGAAGCTATATTTCCACAGTCAAATAACAAATTTCGACCTCATTCTAGCACCTTAAAAATCCTACCTGACTTTAGAACCTGATTGGTTTTTCTGTCTGCATACTGTGTGATGTCTTGCTTCGTACTTAATTTGATTTCTCAGAATAAAGTTTTGAATCACAAATCACTATATTAGACTAATGGTTGGACAGTGCTGTAAATACCCCAATTATAATTTTGATCATTTGGATAGTGGGAGTTTTCATACCCAACTGTTATGTAGTGTAATGCAACATAACACTACTAAGTACTTTTTCTACTACTAAGTACATTACTAAGTTGGGTGGTGATTTAAAGGAATGTTATTTAAATAAAAATTGTACATATGTGATTTAATCTTTTCACTAACTACATGTTTATGGTTACTTTTAAACACAGATTATTAATTACTTAATCAATCACTTTTCATACCATCTTAATCCAGTTTAGAATGGAGGAGGCTGGGCAACACACAGTACCCTTGAAAAGTGTGCCAGACCATCACAGAGCACAGGCAAATTTACTGACATTGTGACACTTTACAGACTTTGACCTAACACATGTCTTTGGAATATGGGTGGAAACCAGAGTACCCAAAGGAAACCAAAGCAGAGAGACCATGGAAGCTAAAGACAGGCAGTGTCCAGGCCTAGGTGTCTGGAGCTGTGAAAAGATGTGCTGTGCAAACCACTGTGCCACCATGCTGTCCTAGATTATTAATTATGAATTATTTATGATATATCAACTATTCCTAATTCCCACAGCCTGCGCTCATTACCTTCATAAGTTCCACTCTCCAAAAGTAGACCACTCTCCTCCAAGATCCTGAAATCACTCACACTGATGAAGTTATAGTCCACGCCTGGTACCTCCCCCTCTCTTGGCAGCCTGGTTGTACCTTAAAACACATATAAAAATAAGTATTTGACAAAATGTAATGGATAGTAATTTTTGACTGATGAATAGGCATAATCAGCCTTTTATGTCATGGATTGAATTAATATTCTCAAAATGTAGTCATTTATAAGCCCACCTCAGAGCTCAGAGACAATAGATCTCAAAAAGTGATTAAAAAAATACTGGTATGATTTTGACAAAAACACGCACACAAAAGATGGACAGCATTTATAATGCTGTGAGCACTGAAATAGGATTAGTTGTGTACATACATATACATTTACATTTGCAGGGGAAAGCAAGCTGTTATACAGTAACTTAGCTAAATGAAATTGCTAATATTGCAGTTAATACATTTGACATGCAAAAAGTATGGTCTCTTCTCACCATCTTAATGCATGAAAATGTTTTTAAGAACTCCCCCATATATATATATATATATGGCTGTGGCATCAAATATGAGTTCCAGTAATAAGCTCATTGAGTCACTTGAGAGTTAATTTTAAGTTAGCTATAAAGGCTTGCAATAAAAAGCACAATTTCACCCACAGCCTGGCTTACAGTTACAAATCAAGAAAACTTATCTACGTTAGTGCTCATGTGGGAGTGAGCATGTTAGGGATAATTTGTGTTGTGTCTGCCATGTCCTCTGGGATCTACTCTGCTCAAGTAGCATCCAAACATGGCATTTCTTTCAAATAAAAGGCCAAAAATAAAATATGACATTTCTCAGCTCTGTTTGTGTAGGTGCTAGAAAATGCCACAGGGCTTTGCTCTCATTTGAGGTACACTTACATTTGATTCTTAAAATTGAAATGCCAGAGTCAAATGGCTAGACTTCCACATAAAGTTAATGACATTGAAAACTTGCTCAAAAACAATTTGTTCATCGCTCCATTATGGCAGTAGCTTACAACAGACACACTGTCTGGATAAATGTGAAGCAGACCTCATGAATGCATTTAGGACAAGTCCAGAGGATTAAAATAATGGGTGTGGTATTGTCCCATGGACTAACTTCAAACATTTTCTCTTGAGAAGTACATAGATGAGTGAAAGAGCAAGAAAATAAAGAGCAGTGGGAAGGCTGAGTACCACCTAAGGCTATTCTTTTTCCCCCCTTTATCATCAGAGAAGCTTCTAAAAGCTTTTATTACATGCTCCTTGGTGCTGCTCCATGACTCCACCTGAGGCATTCTTTCCACCCTTCAAGCTACTTTTTCTACATTTTCAGCTGACTGTACACTATATTTCTTATGTGTCTTTCTCAAACACTTTCCCAGCTAAGCACAAGCCATATGGCCGAGTACAGAACATAGCAGAGCAGCACGGGGCAAAGAAAGGAGACATTACGAAAAAGAGAGAAAAAACCCTGTAATCTAGGCCATAGTTGGAGATCCACAAGAACAGCAGACCAGCATGTTCTATTTAAATGCTACCATGCACTGAAGTTTTAATTAGAAGGCATTTTGGACGCAGATCAAAGAGTGACTCTGTTTTATTCTCATCAGGCAAGACATCATTAGTACATTCTTCAGTGCATTACATTCTAAAATAAAACCATCAATTAAGCATTCTATTTCATCAATAACTGATACCTGAGATTATTAAGTTTATGTTTTAGTGCATAAAACACTACCCTTTAATGCAAGCAATTACAAATGATCCTAGCACTGAAATATTATGTATTAGTTACCCATGACTAATTTTAATTACAAGAACAAATGTATTAAAGAATAAGCTTAATTCCCTAATCCTGAAATTCCCCCCCAAAAAAGTGTTTTTAATTGCTATTTGAATCTTTTTTGTCCTTATTTGGCAGGAAACAGTAAGAAACAACATGTTATCCAACATATTAGCATTTACCAGTGGCGTGCTGTCAGGCCCTTCTAACACTTTAGAGAAGGGGTAACAAACAAGTGTATGCAAAATATTCTATATATATTTATTTAATGAATAGAATAATATCATCCAATCCAAAAACATCATCCAATTCAAATCAATTCTTGTTTGATATAGGACTTGGAGTAAATTCAGATGTCTTTATCTGATTACTAAATCTGATTTCTAGATCAGAGTATGCTGTGTACATGACCACAAGAATAATATAATAACTAAAGATATACATTATATTTTAATGTATAAATTCATCACATTATAAATGTGTGCATTAACAACATCAGGAAATAACAGGGCACCACTGGCTCAAACCAGCAGGTGCCCTGATTTGGTGGAAAACACAAATATATACTCTGACGAAAAAATCACACACCAATGTCATATGTCACACATATGTTAGATGTTTTCAAACCTGGCATACAGTAATGTTGCGAGCAGGTATGTAAATGATTACAGGGGTGGTCTGATTAGACACACCGTGCTGCACTACGAAAACGCTTTCAGAGACTACTTTTGGGCAGTGTTCCTCTTGATGAGAAGTTGTTGAATGCTATACATGTCTCGACGATGCACTAAAAGCCCAGATGACAGACTTTGAGAGGGGGCACACAATTGGACAGCAGGAAAGAAGCAGGATGGTTGTTTCAAGAATCAGAACTATCATGTAGACTATTCTGACCTAGCTGTTAGTAGGTTAGTAGGTTAGTAGCATTAAAAGTCAGCCATTGTCACTCACGCAAACGAGAACCTTGGACTGCTACGGACTGGAACGATATCGTCTTTATCGCATCTGACAATGGTCAGGTTTTGGTGTGGCGGCCTCATTGTGAGTGACTCTATCCTGCCTTTGTTGTGGAGTGAAACACTGCCCCTTCTGGTGTGACACATACTAATACATACGAATACTAATACATTCTTAGATTTGTTTTTTTAATGATTTAACATTTTACTCAAATATTATCTTGATATTATAAGATAGTTATAATAAAAAGCACACTAGTTGCACCAACTGTACATTTTACATAGCAATACATTTTGTAACCTGTGTAACAATTCCATAATATGATAGGATAAGACTTATGATAGGTGTCCTTGTGAAATACCTCATGATATGATGTATGGGCATGTTTTGGATTATAAACACTTACAATAACAACAAGGTTACATTTTAATTTTTTCTAAAATGTTTTGAATATATTTTATTATAACACATTTCTTCAGTAAAACTTCTCTTTGATTTCGCTATTCTCTTTTTTACTGTTGTCCTTAATATCATCCTGCCCTTTAACCCAAAAAAACAGATGCAAAGGTCTGTTAAAAGCTTGTTATTTCCCTACCAGGTTTACAACACAATAACATTTCTAATCCCAGTGTTCCCCTATGAACTACATTTCTTGAACATCACATCTGAGCTCAGACATTCTGTTGCCTTGTGGTTTAGATATTCACAGATGAAGGATGAGCTGGCTGAATAATACAGGAACCCAGGAACTGCACTGTATCAGCCTGATGAAAATAAAAACCTTTCTTTCTACCACCACACTCACAGAGACATCGTGAATAAAGTGGTAGAAGCCGGTTTGACAACCAAATGTGAGGAAACTTCAACAGTATAAAATTGATATACAGTTTGAACATAAAAATAATGTTATATAATGTTTGTTTAAAAGGATTAGTTAATGACGTGGCATCAGTGGCCATTTCAGTGTCACACCCAGGTTACATCTATACACAAGTTTACATTAAGACAAACACATGAAAGAACAAGACAAGGACCTAAAAGCAGTTCAACAAGTGTGGATGTGTGTGTCTGATTTACATGGTATGGTGCGCAGGTATAAGTTGTCTCGTATGATTTGTTGTAATTTGTGGTCGAGAGATCCCTTCTGGAACTGCAGGCTGAGATAATGCCTCAGATCTGTGTTCAGCACTTTGCCTACAGAAAGAGAGAGAGAGAGAGAGAGAGAGAGAGCGAGAGAGAGAGCAAAACAGAGACTGAAATCTTTTCAGTTTTTTGATTTTATGTTGTGCCATTGCATGTACACTGTTATTGATATTCACTGTAACAAGTAACTGAGCCAAAGTTAAATATATTTGAACAATTTTACTCTTCTTTTCCTCATTAAAGAGGTTTAGTGCAATACAAATGATCACAGAAGTATTTCTGGCATTTTTTATTTTGTCAGCTGAAACAGAGCCACATCAAAGCCACATAATGATACAAACTTGCAGCATGAACATGCACTTTTTGTTTTCATGTGTATAAAAGTCAATCAGTCTTGGCTGTATCAGTAAGGAGGTTTCATCTGACTCTCAGTCCTAAGAAGATTTTCCTCTGAGCATTATATCGCTACACAACCACAAGCACCAGTATTGCAAACAAACAAACCCAGCACATGCCTGATTAAGCTTCACATGCTAGTCAGCAAGCAGAGGTTTCTCAAACAAGCAAAACTGTTTGTTTGAACTCTGAGTGCAAAGTGATAAAGCTGTCACATACATGCATCTCCAGTGTATTCACACAATACCCCAGTTTAAAGTGACAAGTTTGGTAAGTTCTGTAAGTGTTGGAGAAAGTTTGAGGAGGAGCAGGAGGCTGCTAACTTAAGGGATGCAGTCGTGAAGAAAGAGATGCTGGTGAATGACTTCAATGAGAGGATAACCTTGAATAAGCGAAAGAGACTAAAAGAGAGCAATATCTGAATGCTGGAAAACAGCATTTGCCAAATCAGACCTCAGGACTCCCTGATGCTACACGTTTACCCTTCTAGCTCCCAACACACCTGCACAAAACAAGAAGAACACTGATTACTCAGATCAAGCGTGCTCTGGAAATGCAAAAATGTGGAGCATCTGAGGGGCCTGAAGGCCTGTTTGGCATTAAACAATATATAAAAAAGAAACTAAAAGTATGAAGACAGAATGAAAATACAATGATGTAAAGAAAAGCTAATGGGAGATTGGACAGAAATTTCATGTCTAAGTATACAATAGGAGCATGCCATGACATGACAAACACTCTTTTATATTAAACATATCTCTATGATTTTTAAGGGAACTAAGGCTTAGGTAAAAAAATAAGTCTGCAGAAATGTGCTGATAAATTATACTTTTATTATTGTAACCTAATTACAATGCATTATGAATGAGCACATTTTTGCTTACGCTTTTGTCTGTATTTTCCCAGATGGCCCTATGAATACAAAGTAGATTAAAAACTATTTTTCATTTGCAGCAATCATAGCATACTATACAAGAAAGACAATATTTAAATAGCATACTGTGGCTCCCAACTGTACACCACTATAAAGAGTGACAAATGATGACATGCTGTTTAATACCATATTAGTCCTTTCAATGGTAAAGAATGTCAAATTAGCAGGGTTTTTTAATAGAAGTAAAGACATGGAAACTCAGTAGAATATTGGTATATCCAGAAAGCAAAAATGAACTGACGTTTAAAATTTAATGCTACCTTTATTGTTTATTTGCTAAATTATTAACGTTTATTTGCTAAGATATTTGGAGAAAAACCAACCCCATGAAAATGTGTACAAAGTTTCCAGGTAACACTGTGGTATTTATTAGGATTCTAAGGTCAGGTCTAGACAATCCCAGATCTTAATATGTGTGGTAATTCAAACCAGCAGAGTCTTGTGCTTAAATATATCAGCCATGCAATCATGAGTCTTTATGCAGCCGAAGATTAGAAAATAAAGATAACTGACTCGCAAATTAGTTGAAGGTTAGAGGGCTCTAAAAAGATATCTACATTTTTATATTATATTTAACTTATATATAAATAGAGGTTTAGCATAATTTTAACAAGCTGTGGATGCAAGTGTCCAACAGTTAAACCAAAGCTGAGAAGAGATGACTGGAAAAGAGAATGTTGGATTTTATAACAAAACGATGAAACCATCCTCAGATTACACTTTGCTTTTCAGAAGCAAAAGATTATAGAAGATGGCCCTCACCATCTCCAGAACTGAATATTGTTAAAATCTGTGGGTAGGATCTAAGACATGCTGTGCATGCAAGATAACAAAAAGTGCTTGACAAGAATAATGGGGAAAACTCAGAAAACAAAAATACGCAGACTGGTAACTGTGATTTGTGCCCATTCTATTCAGATTATTATGGTTTTGTCACTTTCAAGTGTGTTTGTTACATGATGTCCCTTGTGTGTTTAGAGCCTGCAAGTTATGGTTGCTGCAAGTTATAAAGTGATGGTTAGATTTGTGCTCTTGGTTCATGCCTAATTTAAATACTCATCTAAATGTTTGATTTGATAGCCAGTTAGATACTTGTATTGGATGCTGGTTTGCTTTGACACTTGCTTTACACTGCAGTTTTGTTGTTTTGCATCGCTTCATATCTACTCATTTACTAACATGTTTGTTACTCATGATTCTGTTTACTCCTGCCTGTTTTGACCCTGATTATGAACTTTCACCTATTGCATTTATTATTTATTAGTATATATATATATAATTGGCTATTTTCTCCACTTCCCTTAGCTGTTCTCCAGTTCTGGTGTCCCAAACCTAAACTGGTACTGTACATAAACATCAACTGACTAATAACTTTTACACGTGGTAGATTTGATGTTTTATATTTAATTCAGCATGGTAAATGACAGAGTAGACACTGTTTGTGAGTTGTAATCTCTGAAGACCAAGTGACCCAATTCTACTCGAATTCACAGTACATATTTTCTGGGGTTTTTTTAACCATTGGGGTAGATTCATACAAGATAGCAAAACATCTACTCCCACACAGTCACACAAGTTGACAGAAGGTCATAAGTCCTAAGGGTTTATGAGAGCTCACAGACAAGCTGGGATTTTGGGCAAGTACAAAGAAAGGGATCTAGAGAGATAGAGAATGAAAGAGAATGTGTCTCTTTTCACCTTTTGTGTGGGGAGCTTATCCACAAATTGTTTATATGATTGCAGAATTTTTTTTTTTTTTACATTTACAACAAGATGTCATGATAAAGAGTGACCTACAGTTTTGCTGAGCAATTAAAGGGCCCTGACTAAAATGGTGGCATGTTAAAACCTGGTTTAAAACTCAAAACTATTCGCTATACTGATTAGATTAAGGTGTAGTTCCTGCTTGGTTGGAATGAAAATTGCAGCCATGTTGGCCATTTTCAGATGAGCCTCACCCACCTCTACATATGTATACCCATAGCAACTTCAATACAATGTCACACATTCTACAGACAGAAACAAACTGTTAGGTAATATGTAAATATCACCTCTGTCGCTCTTATTTATTGAGTTATTGGACAGGAGATGCCTCTTGAGACTTTTGGATATAACACATGAACCATCAACAATATCCCCGTTTATTTACTCTCTCAACATGAATGCCCTCGGGATTGCCTTCTCCTGCTGTTCCAGCCCCGAGTTTTACTCTTCATCCCTATCTCTCTCACTCATTTTGTTCTTTTGAAAATGTGGGCCAGGTGACAGACAAAAAAATTATCCCCAACTCTGCAGATTGATCATAAAGGTGGCAAAATGATAAAGAATATTAAATTAACGGTTCAAATCAGGGCCTATATCCATCAGATATGACAGATTTTTCATAACTTTTCATAACTTCATGAAGTCATAACTTCTCAATCATATCATCCAGGTGAGTGACATCATTCAATCCTACATTTACACATCCGATAAAAATAAAGTTCTCATGATTTTCTTATACATGAATGCTCATAACTCTATACTACTGAGTGTGTTGACAGAATGATTGCACCAGAAAATAAGCACATATATTATTTTATCAAGTATATAATTAATAAATATTTCAAAGATTTTTGTTTATTTTAGTTCCTCATGTTTTAAAATGTGTTTATTCTGTTTTTGATGTGGCTAGCAAAAGATGGTAATGTCAATGATTTTTGACAAATTATTCATGTAGAGCAAACCATTCTGTACCCTCAGTGTCATGGACCTGTTCCTCTTACCAGGAATAATAGATGTCATATTTAAAAAAATGATTTAGAAAAGTTTTTACAATAATGTTTGTAAGGATTTTTGTTTTTATATGAGTCTTGTTTTATCAGTTTAGTGGTACTTTTACTTAAGTGAAGAACTTGCCGTATCTGCTCTCCTAATTAGTTATTAGAGCAAATAGTCAACTTTATAATGATTAACAGCCCTAGATCATTTGATAAAATCCAACCCTTAATATGCAGGTTCCAATCTGGATCTGACAGCCTGAAAAATTTATATTTGAACCTAGCTTGACAAAAGAACAACAATCCCAGCAATTATAGTGGTGGTTAATAATTCATCTTGAATATGGGTTTTATTTATAGTGCTGCTCATTTATGGGACCAGTTTGCTGGTCAGTTCACTATAGGTGTGATGGGAACATCATTATCTATGTAATCGATTCCTGAGGTCACCCATTAAGTTATAGTCAGCAAATGCTACAGTGAAAGCTTCCAGCAAAATGTATCTATATAAATGGAAAAGATGTGAATAAGACATGGGTTTTAAAGTAGTCTAGACAGGGTATAATCAGCTTAATTTTTAATCATTCGATAACAACATGAGAACACCTATTATTTTTATGGCACAAGTGTTGCTTCCATGCCCCCAAATTGGGTGAAGCGGGTATGGAGTGTGAATGAGTGCATTTTTATGTCATATTAAATACAGACAAACAGAACAAAATGCATATTTTACACTTTTCCATAACCTACATAGAGTGGTTAATGTCTTTTGGTCTACAGTTTTAATCACTGCTTACATTATCAGCCAACATGGTCCTCACTCCCATAAATATGCCTAGCTGGTGAAATGCCTATGATATTTTGTTTTTCATGTGATTTTCAATAAAGGTTTGATAATTGTTGAGCAAAAAAGCATTGTGTTTTGTATTTTGTAAATATATTTATTTTTCTCCTTGATTTTAGAATATTGGCCTATTAGTCTACTGCACAAACAAGCATTAACTCAGAGTTAAACACACCCATCATTGTATATCACATTTTAAAAAGATGGCACACAATTCTTGCATTTCTGAGTCTAAGTGCGTTTGCGATTTCATTATCTATTACTTTTACTGGACAGGAAAGTCAGGGATACTTCTCACATAAATTATGTTTAGGAAGGTATACAGGGTTTGCACAATAATATATCTAGTGCAAACTGCAATTAACTCTCACAGTGCAGCAGAAACAGCGATGATGCTCCATCAATTAGCAATAAGCAATAGGACAGATACTCGGCAAACTCAGTTGTTTCAGTTGTGACACATGCAAGCAACACTCGTTGAAATGCTATTCCACATTCATAGTTTAGCCACCCTAGATTCACAGCTTACTGACATCCCTGGTAAAGAAAATGACATTGTGCTTCATTAGCTTTAATCTCCCACTGAAAATATGAGTAAAAGCTCATATTTGGATACTCCGGAGTATAAGCTTCTCTATTGTGAACTTTCTTCTTCATTATACCTTATGAATTTTAATGGACCTTAGGTCTGGAGAGTGGTGTTGCCTAGTTGAAAGCTTAAAACAATTAATCTTTTCCCCCGTATATAACCCAGTTGAAGTGTCTATGCAGAGGCAAACAAATTTCATTAAAATTTTCTAGAACATATGGCACCTGCAGTCCCCTCCACAATTACTGGCATCCCTGGTAAAGATGAGTAAAAATGATAACATTAACATTTTGGTGTATTACTTTAGTATCACAATAAAAATGAGAAGAATTCAAACTTTAATTAAACTGCATTTTCTACAATTACTGGCAACCCTGGAAATTCTAATATTTGGAAACCAGATACAATTGAAGCATATTTTGAATCTATATTTTATTTTTTTTAAACTTGATCATAGTGTTTATGAACTTTCACAAAGTACATTTTTTACTGAAGTAGATATATGAGGTAACACAGAGGTCAAACTCCTTAATATGAAAGAGACAAGGTAACACATAATTCAAATAAGAGGAAAGTGTGATAACCTTCATAAGTCAAAGAATGACTGTTAAAAATGGTCCTCACAATATACTGATCAAAACGCCATAGAAAACCTGTGGGGTAAACTAAAGGAAAAAATGCACAAACGAAGGCCTAGGATAGTGGACAATTTATAGAGATTCTATAAAAAAAAGTGGCCTGAAATTCCTGTTCTGTATTTTTCATCCTTATAAAATTGCTTTGGGAGTAGCCTAAGTGTTGCATTACTAGCAAATGATTTTCTTAAAAAATATATGTATTTTTCATGAAAGATTCATAAGACTACATTTATCTCAATTTTAAGCAGGAATTGCATCATTTGTTCCATGCAAAAATTATTTTTTTCCATGCAAATAAATTCACCAAACTGTGCATGTCTTGTAATTATTTTTTAATAATCTTTATCAAAGGTGATAATTGTGGAGGGGACTGTATGACATGTTTAACAAGCTTAAAACATAAACAGTTCCACAACATCACAAATCCTCTACGTTACCTAACCGTATGGAGGTTCTTTTCCATGCAAGTTAATTTCGGTACAACCATTTGCCAGCAAGTTCTATTTATGTCTCATCTGACCACAGCACCTGATTTCAGCCATAGTTCCGGTAACATTAGCAAACTCCAGGGAGTTAGATTTATGGTTAGAAGAAGGAAAATATGTTCTTCTGGGATGGCTTCCAAATAGCTTTTGGCATGGAAGTGGAGTCTAATTGTAGATCTGGAAGCTTGACTAACCTCAAAATGGTACCATCTGCAAATCTTCAGCCATGATCCAAATTTTAGCCCCTCTTACCATCCTCCTCACTTTGTATTATGCAAAATGTTTTTTGTATTATGCAAAATGTTTTTTAACTTATTACATTTTTGCCTTAAAAGTGAATATTAGCATTTTCAGGCATGTGGTTATTTTGTCACATTTTTATTTTTAAGAACAAAAGGAATTTGGCCTCCATGTTAACCTAAAACCTATTTCACGGTAAGATAGGAGGTCATGGATTTAAAGTAACACTTAGATGTACTTAAAATTAAAGTGTGAATTGAGATTTGCTTTAGTTCTAGTCTGATAATGAGGAATTTTAAATGTGACAATAATTGCAATTTTCTTAGAATAAATTTAATTCAACTAATGGATGGACTTCACTCATACTTACAATACAACATTAAGGTAATTACGCACTGAAGGTTTTGCAAGGCTTTTTACACTTTTAAACCAAGGCTTCTAATAATTCTTGAGCTGATAAATTGTGATTCTTTTTCCTCAGGTAGATAAACTGTAGCTCAAACAAAGCTCGTTTGGTCACTATTTCTGACAATGTGCCTATTTTCCACACTGGAATTTCAAAGCCAAGGTAAAAGTCAGTGATTGACTTTAGACCAGACTGATAAGAATTAATAGACTCTAAGGACAAGAATAACAATGAGGTAGGTGAAGGGAGAAAAAGAGAGTGAGAGTAAGAACAAAACACAGAGAGAGAGACACACAGAGAGAGGATGGAGGTAAAGAAAAAGCAGTGAAGTCTCTACTCCTCCAAAACCACCAGTTCTAGTCTTTTTTGTTCTATGTCTCTTTGTCTGTGACACCAGTTGCATTCATCATTCCAAACAAAGATAAAAAAGAATGTTCTCATGTTGTACGAATGCACCACAATGTGCTTAACATTGTACTGGAGCTTGCCATGAAATAATATCTGTGCACACATTATGCATCACTACTGTATTTGCTTCAGTTTTTTTCTCCTTATTGGTTGTAACTGGGATCGTGTGATATAAATTTTGTTCCACCTCATGTACCACATGTGATGAGAATGACAATAAAGTCTGCTTGAATCCTTGAATCCAGTGGTATCAAGCAAGATAAACTATCACAGAAGTCTCAGAACTTTTCTCGCTGTTTTCCTACAATAAAACGAATCAAATAAAGTAATGTAGATGCACAGATGCCAAAACTGGTAGAGATTAGATGAAGAAGGAAAACTGATGAATGAATAGGATGGATGCATTTGTTGTTGTGGCTTGATCTTTAACTTTTATAATAACTTAAAAGTGATGTTACTGGACATGGTAAAAAAGAAACCCCTTAGATTAGTGCACAGATGTTGATGTGCCATCTAATACATAGCCAAAAGTTGCAAAACTGCATATTTGAAAATGGCCAAGTTGGTAGGTTGTCTGAATGCTAGAATAGTATACAGTCAAAAGTCACAGGACACAGGGTGAGTCAAAAGACGTTGTGAGTCAAAACATGTTGTGTGTCGTGGATGTTTTTCGCAAAGGCACCAAAACAATTTTTGAGGTTTTTTCGTCAGCAACAGTCTTTGGACGACCACTGTGTGGCTAATCCCGATTTCTCTGAATTTGGTTATAAGGGATACAACAGTGTTATGTGAAATTGGTGGTCTTACTTGTGACGCACAACAAAAACTTTGTGTGTTGATAACTTTTGAGTCTGTTTCTTAACCACATTCCTATTGGGAAAACCTGTCCTTCATCCAATATGGCGGCTTCCAAGATGGCGGCCATGATCCAGATATAGCCTAAAAGATAGGTCCCCTCACCCATTACTTGCTGGGTATTCAGATATGTCATTTTCCCTTTTGTTTCTGAAATAAAAGCGCATCCTGTGTTTTTTGACTCACCCTGTACTATTAGTATAGTGTGGAGCAAATATAGTATTTGACAATTATAATATAATATAATATAATATAATATAATATAATATAATATAATATAATATAATATAATATACAGAGTACACAATGTGACGTTTTAAGCTTTTTTGGCAAAGCTATACCACAATATTCATCAGGTACAACTTATAATTGGAAATAACTACAACCGTTTGTTAAAGGAAAAATTGTACTTCTTACTACAAAGTAATAGAAATTATTTAGGCATATAATTTTGGTATAAAAAGCCTTGCTAACAACTCATAGCTAAGTGATGCTAACGGCTAACTGACATATTCCACTTTCTACTTACTCTATAATTACCAAATAAATTTTTTACACTTTTAATACTAAATATAAAATAGTTTTGCCACTAAGTTTAAAATCAATGCAGGGACTCAATGTATGTTGAATTGTTGTCTGTTTAGCTAGCATGGCTAGGTTTTCTACAGTCTTAGCATGACTTAAATTAACAGCAGTTTTAATAGAAAAAAAAATACTAGTGAATAACAATGAATAATCCAGTAAATTACTGGACAAATCTACATCATTTTATCATTCTATTCTCCTACCACTTTTATTCAAATTCACATACTTTCTTATTAAATGTATGCTGCTTTAGATAACATACTACAAGCAGCATAAAACACGTTTACGTTTTTATTTAGGTATCAGTAATCATTTTGAATATAGTGAAAGCTAAATATTAAATATAACATCAAAACATAAAATACAAATATATCAAACATCCTTTAAAATCTACAAAGTTTCAAACTCTATGTCCTCTGTGAAAAAGTAGTCCTTATTATTTCTTCAGCCCTTTACAGACGCAACAACAATGATTGATGCACTGTATCAACTGTCTTTGACAGATTAATGGCAAGGGTACTGCAATGGTGGTTAGTTGTAAGACAAGCTCGTTTATCATTACTAGTAATGTTGTGCATTGGCAGTGGTACACAACATTCACACCTTAATAGTTAATATACAAAATTAAGAGAAGACTAACTTGACCCAATTCTGAGAATATTCAGCACCCGCTTTTAATGTGAGGAAATCGTAATTTTAACATCTATATTCGAAAGTATTCAGCATTACAGTCATCACAGAGCTGACCTAGGTGTATATATAGTCAAATGTTTGTGCACCCCAGGTCAGATTACACCTGCTTTTTAAAATAAAATAGGTAACCACATTGCAGGGAACAAACTTTGTGTCTGCATCTGCAATTTTAAATGTTTTACACTACTGTTTATCTGCTGATTTTAATTCTTATTATTTTTAACCCCCCCCCATCCTTTCATGCAGAACAATTACACATCAGACATATTCTTAATTGACTTAGCTGCACAACTTGTTTAATAAAGGAATCAACACTACACAGGACACCGATCCATTACTGGGCACACGCACTAACACATATCTTTGAAATGTAGAGGACACGTTTTTTCCTTGTAGTGAAAAGGAATGCCAACACTGCAAAGTGGTAGATTCTTTACTGTCCCAACTTTTTAATGAAAGCTTCGAAGGCCTGAAATGCAGGAATGAATGTTTATTGACAAATAAAATGAAAGTTTACTATTAAATATCTCAGGTTCATTCTATCTGAGATTAAATAAAAGTCAAAGTAATTGTAATAAACATTGTGTTTCTTTATACGCAATTTCCATACGGTCCCAACTTCTTTCTGAGTTGGGGTTGTACTGGACAGATCTCTTGGTTGACTGTGAGTAATGTTGTGAAATCATGTTGGAATTAATCTTTAGATTTTAAGTCCATGCCAGCTCGCATGCACACTGTCATTATGGGAAAACAGGGAGCATACCAAATCCCAATAAATTCAGCAAAAGGTTTTTTCCCCTAAAATTTAACTCACTCAAACTGCTATGCTAAATATGTGATTTGTAATAAAACATGTAAGCAAAATGGAAGCATTTTCACTAGCAGTCTTAGGTTTTCGCCTTTAGTTAGTGTTAGCAATATACAGACCACACCACTTCATATCAGAATGTCTGTGTTTTATCAAAGTATTCTGATCCATACTTCACAATTTGCAATTTATGAAGGGAATACAGGTTAAAATGCACGTTAGACCATGCTTATTTAAGCAATACTGCATAATAAAGAGCTCCTTAGTACCAGATGACACTACTTGTTACTTTTTCTTTGACAGCAAACTCAGTCAAGCTTCATGCCCTACATAAACAGCAAGCTACAAAGCTATACATGTATGGCAATTACCACTACTTGAGGTAAACTTAAGAAATCTAGCACATTAGAAAGAAATTATTTCAGCACATTTAAAAGAAACACTAGTTATGTGGTATAAGCAACAGACTCCAGAGTTACAGCATGTTCCATAATATTCCACTCACAAAAAATCATTTAAAAATATACCTAATAAATTATGCCCAAATATTTGTGCACAGTGTATTGTTAGTACAGCAGAAACACAAAACATGATTAGATGAACAGCAGGTGTCAAATCGCATGGTCTGTGTGCTGAATGCATACTGTTAAATAGCCTGAAATTAACATCCTGTCACAAATGGGGGGCGTCCTGGAGATCTCTGCGAGTCTCATCCAGGACAAGCCAAATCCCCAGGAACCCCCACGAGGTTTTAACTCAGAGCCCATGATGCAATGATCCACAGACAGACGACAGTTTGCGCAAACACAAGAACATTTAATTGACACAATCACAACAGACAAAACCGAACACCAGTCCGACACGCAGTCCAAAAGTCCTGAATACCCGTCCGGGATCCAAGGATCCAGGCGTCCGCTCAGAAAGGACGGACCAGAGATGGTGCCGGGGCGCTGGGGTCCGGGAAGAAAGCAGAAGGTCCAGGAACGGCATGGGAGCCGCGAGAGTCGAGACGGCGGCGTGGGAGCCGCGACAAGAAGGCGGCGAGGGAGCCGCGACGACGAGACAGCATGGGAGCCGCGCGTCCTGCAGCGGTACGGGAACCGTGAGTCCAGCAGGACAGCCGGGGTCGTCTCCAGGAAGGCGGGCCGCCGGTCACCAGCCCAAGGCTAAGTGGAAACGGCGGTGATGCCGGACGGTCCCACCGGAAGGACAAACCCTACGCCTAAACAGAGGTCAGCATAGGAGCCGAAGAGGAGCAAAAAAAACCACAATGCACAAGCACATAGAAACGGACAACACAAAACGGACCTCAGACCAATAACCGGTGCCCACGAAAGTGAGCGTCGGCCTTAAATAGTAAGCACCTGTACCCTGACAACGAGGGACAGGTGCGCACAATTGGACGGGGGCGTGACGGGCGGAAGCGCAAACCACACGCACGCCGCGGAGGATGTCAAAACAGAACGCCACGTGGGGGAAACACGAAACGTAAACAAACACATGACAAAACCCCACGTGGCGATCGCGGCGGCATGGGGCGAACGTGGCACGAATCCTGACGTATATTATAACAACTACAGTTGTTAATGCTCACTTTGTATACATTTTTTTGCCAATCATGCAGAAACACAAAGACAACATATTTGTACAAGTTTTCAACTTTACGTTTGCAACTACATGTCACTATTGTGCAACGGTTGGATAATCTTTTCATTAAGGGGACCAATTTTTTTTACCAAATGACTGAAAATTCCAGTAATGTGATCACCATGCCTGTAGCAAACACCCATAAATAAGGAACAGAAAAACCCAAACAGCAGCTCAGAATCTGTAGACAGGAGCTTTATATCCTAGGAGAAGGAAATAAGCCATCTTTCAATGAAACTGATACTGTCAGGATACGTCCACGATGCATCCAAGACCTGCAGCACGTTTGAAAATCGAATCATCCAGAGCCAAGAATAAACCGACACAACGAACACGTTACTCTTGGAATGCTAAAAATGGCTCAGCAATGTAAATGGGCTAACATTCGCATGCTCAGCAGATCATCCTATTCTCTCAGCCCATCCACTTACTGAATTAAATAAGCTATTGATCTGGTCTTTAATACCTGACTTTGTGTGGCTTTGTCTCAGAAAAAAAGAGAAAAAGATGTCAGATGCCGTGTGTGCTAACATCTGAATTTTAACATGCCGCAATGCTAAGCCTTACACAAGCTCACAGTATACACTCTTACAACTGATGCACCAATCATAAAATGTATGACCTATTACCACTTTTTATAAATTGTTTTTATAAATCTCAGTTTGTTCGTTTGTTTTGTTTAGTTTTTTGTCCTAATGACATTCCCATCATTGACCACTAGGTGGAGTGTGTGTGCCATGCAGGGTAAACTCTATGTGAACGTTTCTGACAGTGCAGTACAGTGCATTATTTCGAAGAGTTACATTCAATTTGAACATTTCACCCCAAAATATTCGAGGCCACCATGTGTGAGCATGTAGGATAACTTTATACAGCTCAAAGTCCGGATCAACACAGGGCTAATTCAGAGCTCCACAAACAGGTTGTTAAACGGAATGCATTGATGTCAGATGTAAATATTGCACGCTATGAATATAAGATAATATTTTTTTACATTTTAGGTGGCACCATATTAGAAAAGTAACGGCTACTGGGCAGCACATGTCACAGAGCCAAAGGAAATGAAGTGTAATGTCAGTGCACTTACTTTACTCAAATTATTTAAGTCATAAAGCTGTAACCAGATCGGTCAAAATCAAAATAATAAACTGGATGATTGCGAGTCTGGAGCAAAAATCATCCGATTCCAATCTTATCTGATTCAGTTCAGATACCGTCTGGAAAATCTCGTGACAAGTGCAAGTTTTACTGCATTTAGCTATCTCAAAATTGTGCTAACATCACCCTACATGGGGTAAATACTGGTATCTTGGCATGACTGGAGATAATGTCACAAATTACTAGGAATATTAATTAATTTATTAATTCATTCATTCATTATCTTCCGCTTAATCCACAAGGGGTTGGGGGCTAGGCGGTGCTAGCCGGCAACTCTGGGCGCAAGGGCAGGAACAACCCTAGATGGGACGCCAATACATCGTGGGCACACACACACACATACAGTCATGCACCCAGTCACACACAAAGGGCCACTTTAGAGACACCAATTAACCTAACACACTTTGGACTGTGGAAGGAAACCGGAGCACGCGGAGTAAACCCACACAGACACAGAGAGGACATGTAGACTCCACCCAGAGGCTGGGATTGAACCTGGGACCTTCTTGCTGTGAGGCAGAGCTGCTACCCACCCAGCCCCTGTGCTGCCCATATTAGGAATATAATTATGAAAATTATGCTTCTAAATGATGTTATGACCAATGCAAACTAATTCATTAGCAGTTATCAACACTTTGTTAACCTGAATGTGGACGAAAAGCTACAGAAACTACTAAAGCCCTTTTACTTTACTAATCTGAAATACAGTCGATTCCGGTTAATGGGACCACATCGGAACGCGATCGGTTTGGTCCTAATAACCGGCTAGTCCGATTAAACGAACATGCCCTATGTTACAAGACGGGACGTGCTATATAACATATTAAATGTTTATTAAACCTTTATTGTACGATTTACACGTATAGCGAACGTACAAACAAGAACTACTGTTG